>JAPMOB010246556.1:0-17707 GCA_029875015.1 Lepomis gibbosus | reverse complement strand
CCAGACACATAATGCACTGAGAGGAAGAAGGGGTCAACAGGGCCGACAGCAAGGGCTGCCAGGCAGATTAATCACTCATTTCACTTGAAAAGTTCTGAAGGTGGGGGGGTAATGGTGGAGTTGTCTAAGTACTGCTATTGTGCATAAATACATGATGTGTGGCCAATCTGTTCCAACAATCCAAGATAGCTGTACCACACACAATCAAATTACACACACATGGTTTGAGTGTGAAGTGGGAACATCTTTTCTGCTGACAGCTAGATTAAAGGGAGCAAAAATGGGAATGTGGTGCGCAGCAAAAGGGGAGATTAAACAAGAAATGAAATGAATAAACAAGCAAACAAGGGCCAGGGAGGAACAAAGCTCGCTTTCTCGTGCTGTGCTGTCTCACGTTCCATGTGCATAGTGGAGCTCCCCCGCTAGCCCCTGGGGTCTGACGGCGTGTTAGCGGCGTCATGAGTGTGTCAGGTTAACGAATTCAATAATCACGAATGCAAATGCAACGTGAAAGACACAAACACAAGTGGGTGTTTTGTTTTGCTCCGGGCACACTGGTGCATGCTAAGGCTGGAGTGGTTTGAGTGTGTGTGTCTGTATGTGTGTGTGTGTGTGTTTGTGTCAGTGTGTGTGCAGAGTGTTCCCATCTGTGCAGATCAACGTAAAACCAAAGTTTTGCAGCGTTGCCTTTAAAATCCTCTTTTTAGTTGCACTTGTTTGGCTTTTGGACCACATTCTCCAAAAACAGCCAGGAAACTAAGTTTGTCACTCGGGTGGCATGGGGGAGAGTGTGTGTGGGTGCAGAGGGGACCTGGGGGTGGGATTTACAGTCGCCTTCCTGTTTAAATTTGTAGTCGCACTCCAGAGGCTCTATGAGCACCACGTGTGTCATCTAGATGATGAAGAGCATATAACCTGATCTGCTCTCCCTTGAGGCGAGGCTGAAGGATTCATTCTCTCTCTCTCCTTCTCNCATCCTTGCCCCCCCCCAAAAAAATCCTGGATCTCGCCATCGAAATTTCCTGTAACTAAAAACGTCTTCATAAATCTCCTATGGCGCTTTTATAACCTGGCTATGACGCATTAACGAAGCTATCACAAGCCATTACCTCGCCGCAACGGCAAGGAGGGGAAAGGCATTAAGTTGTGTACTGAAACAGAACGGGCATTATTTTAGCTCGCCCCTTCAATAACACACCAGCCGAGTATTATTTTCACATTCCACATCCAAATGCACAACACACCATTGCTTCCAACTTAGCATGAGGTTTTCCAAACTTTCTTTCTGCAAAGAGTGAAGTTTTTTTGTTCTGTTGTTGCAGACAAAGGCCCACTGTTGACTGTGTTGTGGTAGCACTTGATCCACAAATGGGACTGGCTACAAACAAGGACAGCACAAAGACGTCTGCATGTTTTTTGGCGCCTCTGCTGCACGGTGACATGATGGTATGTATGTGGTTTTGGAGACAGGACAAGTGTTTGTCACATGAGGTAATGCAAGAGCGGGAAGTGATTTGTGCTGATAAATCCTTGTGTTGTTGAAATTCTGGCTTGTTATAGAAGGCATCCTCTTATCTATTTATGATCAAATGAAATACCTGTTATACTAATATACGCGCTACATGTTGTGATTTGAATGGAAATAGTACAAAATATGCCATTTAGGGTACATTGGTTATGATGGTCACTAATTACTGTTTTAATACATTTCTTTTTACACAAGAGAACATTTAATCTGACCCACGCAGCACTGAACAGTTAAGATAAATCAGATCACTGTACTACCTAGTGCAAATTAAACCCATTCCTCATTTCTGCTGGCAACCAAATTTCTAATGGGACCTCTCCATAATTTGTATTCTGTAATAATGTAATTTAAAATGCAGACAAGTATAATTTACTAATGTAATCTAGGTCAATTTAACCTGCTTTAACATGCTTTAGCACATGAATATGTGTGAGAGAGAACCAGAGGCAATGAGACATGGACAGGCAAAAACAAGTCATGGTCACAGGTTGAACTCACATGACGTGTCACATGCTGACCAAAAAGACACACACACATAAATTCACAGAGAAGAATCTCACGCAAGCCCCCACAGACGAGAGACACCATTACCATAACCTCAAAACCCAGACATCAACTGAAACACGCAACTTGCATACATACATAGAGACACACAATCCACCAGGAGAAAATGATCTCAGTGTCGTTGCTTGCGTGCCATTGATCTCTCCTCTGTGCTCGATGACATTTTAATTCTCAGCAGTTATTCGCTTTCCATCCATCCTGTTCTATTACAATCATCCCGCCCCCGCCTCTTTATTCGCCCTCTCTCTCGCTCCTGTACCCCTCCCCTCCCTCCATCTTTGAATGTCCCGTGCGCTCGGAGGGTGGGCGACTCAGAATCACATCGCATTAACCTCCAGCACCAAAACACACACAAGAAACTGGGCCACGGCACAGCAGCCTCTGTCCCCCCCCCCGTCCCCCTCCTCCTAGTTCCAAAAAGAAGGACTAGAGTGAGGAACGCACCTGATCTCTACATCTGACAAACACACACATGCACGCATGGTGCTGAGAGGGAGTCTGATTGCTTGTGACGGATCCGCTGCCATTTTTATGGTTTAGTACTGAGGCAGTGGGTGAAAAACATTGACGGAGGCCTGAAAAAAAGGCTGCTGCTTTCTGTCACGTTGTTTGCCTTCAGCTAAATCCATATCATGATTTATTAGATACCACTGCTCATGCCATACTGATAACCCAGCTGGGTATTGTCAAGTTGTATGTGTGGGTGACTTTGTGACCCTTGTGTATCCTCGTAGGTCAAAATGTTTCATGTGTGTATGTGTGCAAAGGTCATGAATGTTGTACATCATTCTGTGTGTGTGTGTGTGCGTGTGTGTGTGTGTGTGTGTGTGTGTAGAGAGAGAGTTCAGAGAGGTCAAAATCTGGTGAAAAGCACTTTAATGATGGCTGTAGACTGCAACACTATGGTCACTGTCTATGTATCAATAAACAACCCTGCCTATATAAGAAATAAGATAAATGTATATATGGGNGAATAAATGCAGAGACCAATTTCTTCCCATTAATTCTCACCTTAATTAAACAACAAGAAACAAATCATGGACGAGCAAACGTAATAACTCTGACCGTCCAATTTGGAAAAGAATCCAGTCCAGGATGCCGCCAGAGCACAGACATGCATAAAGGACCAAAAGAAAGACAGGCAGGCACAAAACGAGGGAGGACAAAGAGCAAAAGAAACGAGGGAGCAGGGCCATTAAAAAAAGAGGCCTAGTGACTGGGTGGATGAGCCTTGTGTAACGCCAGTAAAGTGCTAGCCATGTAGGACAGTCACGACCAATGTTCCTTACAACTGGGTCAATGTTCCCGTCCCGGGGCAGCGAGGGCATTCTGTGTGGTTTTCTATGTGTTTGTGTGTGTAGTGAGTATCTATCTGTTAACGTCCACAAACCTGCTAGAAACTGCCATCCCTGCAGTGCCTGTCAAGTGCACCTCTGAGTGGCCTCACATGCATATTGAATGAATACTTCAATGACTACTTATCAATACTTAATGAATACTTATCATCGAATCCCTGAGTGACTTCTACAGCACAGATTTTTTTAAAAGGCTTTTAAAAAGGCATGCAAAGCCTTTTTAGATGCGGTCACTACGTAACACAGTCGCCGGCGGGGCAGAGGAGTAGAGGCTGAGCAGGCCAGTGAGTTCATGGTCACGTTTGGATGTCTGATTGTGATTTTTTCCAGTGGCTGAGGTGAAGGCGGATTTGCCGCAGTTGCACAGAATGAGAAGTAGCACTTGACGCTATCGCGGGGAATCTGGCTGCCTGTACAACCCAGCAGTGTGTATGTGTCCTTGTCTGCTGGTGTCTGGCGGCATGTGTCCGTCTTAAGGTTTGTGTGCATGTGGGTAGCAGTTCCGCATTATATCAGCCACTAGATTGGAGGCCTGGAGAAATGGGTCAGCGCCAGCCTCGTCGTTCCCTCTCACTGTCTCTCCTGCTCTTTCCTCATGTTTTTTTTTCCCAGCCTCTTTTATTCCCAAGTCGCTCCCAGAATAAAAACGAAACACCTCCGGTTGTCCACTCCTCCTGCGGCTGCCTGGATCTGGGTTAAACCAGGGAAGTCCATCACTCACTCCCTCTTTTCCCCTCCTTCCTTTCTCTTTTCTATCTGTTGAATAGAAAAAGTCTTCAAGTCTCCATTGGTATATCTTAATTATCTCGGCCGAGGAAGAAGACACATACAGAGTAATGATGTGGATGTTCAGAAGAGGAAATAAGACATCGAATTTCTGGAGTAAACAAGCTTCCATGTACGGTGAAACACTTCTCCTGACATTTAGGCTGAACAAGCCATGAACACAAGCAGTTTCGAGGGAACAATTTCATGATCAGCAACGATGACTTTGATAGAAACAAATTTATATATATGTCATACATCTCAGCTGAGAACATGTCACAGTAAATTTCCACCACACTTGCTGTCTATCCAGCTCAGGGTCTGGCTCATGGTGACCGGAGCTAAGTGTTTCGTCTGGGTGGCCCCACTCACCCAGTCACACCTGTTGCAAAACCAGTCAGAAAGGGTGAGACATGACACAGGTTACACGATGCCATTGTGATGACTAATAGTACAGGAGGGATGGCCCCTCCCCCCCACTCTCCACCCTCAGAAACCCATCTACTCACACACTCCCACACACAAACACAGAGGATTGCACATTTACACACCTGTGTGAGCACACAATCACTAAATAAAAGCCCTCAGTCTCACATTAGCCTGATTTACTGTCTCAATTTAAGCATGAATGCTGTGCAGTGAAGAGGAAAACAGGAGACAAGTGCACGGAACTCGCACTTCCACGTCTCCTGTCACTTTGCCATACTTTCATCACAGGGGAGGGGCAAAAAAAAAAGCTGTCTGCTGCAGCAATCACTCTCTCCTCCAGTAGCTCTTGCTTTCCCTCCTCTCCAACATTTCCCTATCCCTTCCCTTTCAATTATTGCCTTTATGTTTTCAGCCTTCCTGCCGTCCCCCTCTTTGTAGGGCCTTCCTCTCAGGCAGAGCCTAGCTGTGGCATTGTCTGTCATTGCAGGATTACAGCGTTGGCACCTCGCCACGAACATGCCAAAGACGCGGAGGAGGCGACCCTCTCCGCATGCGTTCTGTTATGCCACGGGGTACAAACCCTTCGACTAGCAAAACAACTCATGAAACTCTGTATGTATCTGAAGCCAAAACTTCCCTCTGGCCCACTGAGCTGTCAGATTTCCTTAATATAAGTGACTATGAGTAAACTTTGTATCTGATAGTGACTTTTAGACAATAGAGATATGGCTGTAAAACTGGATTTCTTCCCATTCATTTTCACCGTAATTAAACGTCAAGAAACAAATATAGAGTAAAACTGGGATGATACCATTTAGGGAGCACTGAGAATACAGTCTGACCGTCATGGGCATTTATTGGCTCATACTATTTTGTTTCCCTTCATGTTACTTTTGAAATCAAAAGAAATCTCAAGATTCAATGTTCCCTTGAAATGTTATGTCTGAAAAAGGAGGAAAAACATTTGAAACAACACTTTGAACTGCGTCATGTCCATCAAAAACTGGCTAATATCCATTTTTTAAAACATCAATCGCACAAAAATCTGAGAAAACCTAAAACAACACGTTGAAACATCACAGGCCAAGTAATTTTGAGATTATATAAAACCTCTCTGAAGGACAGGCGGTCAAAAAAGTCTATTTCTTGCTTTTGGGTTTGATATGTAGGTTAGGCTTCTTTTGGTAAAATAGAAATTGGAAGACCGGGGGAAGAGGAAGGGGAGATGTTGCTCGACTGAAGGACAAACGTCTGGTAAAACAAGAAGCTAGGAACAATGCAAAAAACGAGGGAAGTGGGTCAACGGTCTGAAGGGAGGAACGTGACAGCGATCTGTGACATGTAGCAGGAGAGAAAGAAAGCAAAAGGAAGTGGGAAGATGGCGGCGGGGAGAGGGGAGGGGTTTCTAAATTAAGAAGAAGGGAAGCAGAAGGGTGTGAAGGAGAAGGAGGAAGAGTGAGGGAGAAAATGTGAGAGGAAGATGGGAAAAGGCAAGAGTCCATGGGAGGAGGAGGCAGGAGCTGAAAAGGGCCTCATAAATGTCACTCCTTTCTAGGCGATATTAATGGCAAATGTCAAAGACCCAGAACTTACAGGAGATTAGGTTTTCTAAATACACATGAACACATGTATGAACACTCGCAAACACTCAGAGTTTCTCCCTTCAGACAATGATTTTTGAAAGGAGGCAGTGAAGGAGTGGGCTTGCAGAGGAGCTGTACATCTTAAAGACTGTAATTACACATAACTGTCAGTCTAATTAAGGCTTTTAATGAACTCCATGAGAGCTCAGAAAGGACAAAAAACGCCAGCCACTGGAAAACGTGCGTGTTTGTTTGCATGTGTGTGTGTGTGTGTGTTTGATAAATGATGCGCTCAAAGAAGAACGTGCACATAAACGGCAACACAATCAAACATTTTAATGAGCCTGAGTGCAGCTTTGAGGTCCACCACCTAATAAACATGCATACTTGCAAGGGTCTCTCATCTCCTATTGCAACACACACACACACACACACACACACACACACACACAGAACTAATTGTTCCTGTCACACTCTCTATGGTGATAAAGTGTTGCAGCCCTGCCCATTGCAGAACTGTGACTGGACCTATAGGAAAGACCTTTGAAACAATTGGATTTGCCATTAAGGAAAACTTTATTCAAGATTTAGGAAAAATACTTCACAACACAGGACTAATCTACATTATACATCATTACGTTTGGCCGCTAAAACTCTTGGCGGCTCACTGTTGTTGGCTGGCCAGGTATAGGAAAATGGATTGCGCTCAAGGGCTGGAAAAATGTTGATCTAGAGGTAGATACAGAGCAATAACCAGAATCAAATCTCGTTTGATTTTGGGTGGGCGAGCTCAGTCACGTTTAATGATGGCACAGAGTACTCTGTTGTTTTAAAGGGTCAGTTCACCCAAATCAAACACACAAAAAACACATTATCACATGGTCACCCTGTTCAGGTGGTAAAAGAAGAGCTAAATGCATACAGGCTTCTGTACTGGTGAAGAAATGATCACTTTATAGGATAGTTTTTTTGTAATACTCAACACCACACGATCTAGTAATTGTACTAGTAGAAATCTAGTCATTTGTGCAAGTAGTAGAGTAGTAGTTGTAGCAGCGGTATTAGTACCCATAGTAATATTGGCTATAATAACTGCAATAGTACTACTGACAGTAGTATTACCAAAGTCCTTAAATGCAAGTCCTTCCACCTTGCAGCCATCTACGTAACCCCTCCGGGGAGTTATTTTGGACTAACAAGATCAGGCACCCTATCTAAATGAAATGGGAAGAAAGCTATAAGCACTTTCACTGGTCACCGGGACATAAAGACTGCATGAATAGAATCACCAGCAAAACTGATTAAAATTACTGAAAAAGTTTTACCGACTTTGGGACCGACCAAAATGCTTTAAGGTTTAAAGCATGTTTTCCCCACAGATTAGACTTCTACTACTCATGTTTGGGAGTAGTGACGCATGTGCAGTAGACCTTTATGTCAGTGGAACCACACGATTGGCTGAAATATGTTTCCTACCTCGGCTGTCAAAAGCAGACGATTGGCTTTCTGGCGGAAGGGGCGGAATAACCGCCATCTTTGGCGTTGCAGGCTTTTCCCTATAGAGATGTATGGGGGATTCTTAAAGCTGCGCATCTCCTCTGTAAAACGTCTCTGGTATTACTAACAGCGCAGTGTTAAGGAGTAGTGATGATATATGTAGCAGCACGTAGCTTTGGGGTGGTGCAGCTATTTTCAAAATCATGTTTTCCAGTAGCAAGCTTTTTATTTCACTGAATAGCTGGGTGGTATAAACAAATGCTCCACCACTACACAGGCACCTAAATTACTGGTCATTATTTCGACATTGTATAACTTTACTAGATAGTGACAGCAGAGAGATGACAGGAAATGAGGGGAGAGAGATGGCGAATGAGAACAAAGGCTGACTAATAGCCATTTGCTTAGTTAAAACTGTCTTTTTTTGTTTGTTTGCTAAAGGCAGTTCCCCTTTTTACCTATAATCACTATTATTATTCTGTTACTCTCACCTTTACTTCTTACTATCACTATTTCTTTGCATGTCAGGGGCCATCACCACCATCCACTTTAGGGCCCCAACTCAAAGATCAAGAAACACCGGCGACATAGAAAACAGTCTCTCTTTTCTTCTACCCCTCAAGTTTCCTTCTGTCATTGCATACCATTCTTCAAACCAGCGGCTATGTCATAGGCTGCGTGTGTACATACAGAGACACACACACACACACACACACACACACACACACACACACACACACACACACAGAAGCACTTTAAACCTGGCTCAGTTTTAGTGTTTAAACACACCAGCCAAGACTCAGCTGTTACACAATCCTGACGAGCATGGAGGTCCTTCTAATGGATCAACGCAGATTCAGTACAACTCTGCAGTGTGTGTGGATGCTTGCCTTAAATGTCCTTGAACCATGACTGTAATACTTGAATGCTGAGTCTTCATTTGTGTGTGTGTGTGTGTGTGTGTGTGTGTGTGCGCACGCTTTTTCCTATATGCTCATGCCTATATGGACATAAACACTGAGATTCAGAAATGTTCTACTAATCTTTACCAGTGCAGCACCCTTCCTCTTCTTCTTGCACCATTATTCTTGTTTCCAAAAGAGGAAAGCAGGAGAAACACATACACACTTACAAAACATGGGAGCCAGCCAGCCGAAATAATACATCTTGACATCTGTGCCTGCATACTGCTCGAGGGAGAGATTGGAGAGAGAGAAAGTGGAAAGAAGAAGGGTGAGATATGAAGAGGAAGATGATGGACAGCAGAAAGCATAGGGCAATTATATACTGTTTGTGTGTGCGTGCATGTGAACTGAATGTGTGTGTGAGTTTATATTTCTATATGTGTGCAACAGAGAGAGAAAGAGAGCGATGGCAGTTGTTTGTTTAGCTCCTCTGTGATTAAAGCAGCCTGCTAGAAACTGTGTGCTTAGCTGTATGGAAGTCTGTCTGTTTTTGTTTTTTATGTGTGTGTGTGTTTGCACATGTATGCTTGTGCTTGTCTCTGCTTTTCAGTAATGTGGGTGTATATGCACTCTGTATGTGTCAGTCTGTCTTCAGGTTTGAAGTGAGTTCATGTGCGTGTCTTAAATCTTATTTCCACGTCAGGCTTGTGTCTTGGGGGTTGATGCATGTGAGTGTGTGTGCATGTTTGCAGTCTGTTGGCATCTCCTCCCCAAATGTGTGTTTCACCGTCTAATCCCCTGGTCTCGTTTGCTTAAGTGAAATCATCCACGGATGTCTAGTGCGCGCGGGACTGGAAAAACCAGTGTGTGTGGCTACATGTGCGCTCCTTAGTTCAACGTCTCTCTCGTTGGTGTCCTGAGGTGTGTTTGCATTCCTGTTTGTTTGATGTAGAGTTTATTTCATCTCATACCTAAAAGATATCCCTCGGTCTCTTTCTGTCACCTGAGCTTTCAAGTTCAACCAGCCTGATTAGATCATTCTCACGGTGCCAAAGTAAAGTTCACAACACCAAGACTTTCACAATAGATAAAAACAAGTGTGTAAAACAAACTTGTGCAGCAACTCTGCCTGTAGATCTTACTTAAGTTCAACAGAACATTCCTAAATGTTACAAATTTGTTCTGGGTGCGTGCTGGTTTAAAGACAACCATAAAGTGATATTGAGGGATTGTAAAACTCTTCCATCCAGGTCAACCTGCTAAACACAGTCTCATTCACACGACGTTTTGTTTGTCAAAAATCAAGTCAAAATCAAAAGATCTTGACCGGAGCGTGTCATTTATGTGAAGTAATTTAAACCTAATATTCTCTTTTAAGTATATCTTTCCGCCATGTTTTATGGTTAAAAATGATCATTATGTCCTGGTCCTGGAAACCTAGATATAAAATTTTCATTTTGAGATTTCATTTCTTTTGACTCATGCATGTGAAATGTGCAAGTGGGAAAGTCATTATTCTGCTAGATCTGATAGCGAAAGGAATGCATGTTTCTCCCCGCTGCTCACTTTTTCCTGCTGTCTTCGACTTACAGCAGGGAGCTGAAACAGGGAGAAAGCGCATCTAAAAGAGTAATAAAGTGTGTTGTGAAGAATGACAGAAACAGAGAATAAAATAGAGACGCAGACAAAGGAGAGAAAGAGAGTTTGCCACCTGAGTCAAACTTTTAACAGGGTCAAATTTGAGGTTCTAGGCTACCTCAAATTTTAAGCACTGACAACACACGCAGCTCTTTTAAAGGCTCGGTTTTAAAAAAAAAACAAACAAAAAAAAGAAGCCACGGGATGCCAAAACATGGCAGATGGGAGACATTTTCCACTGACAAAATCTCACATAACAAGAACTGATTGGCGGTTGAAGGATTGATATAAGTGTGATGTACGCGCTGCACTCGGTGAGCAAAAAGAGTGCACTTCAATGTCAATGTCTTCAATGAGGGGCACTTAGTTAAAAATATCAGTTCCACAGGAGTACTCAATGTTGAAAAAAAAAAAGGTAGCACAAATCCCAGCAAGAAGGCAGAATCGTGTTAGCATCTCATATAACGCACCAGCCTCAAATAAACTATGACTAATTTTTCACTCGGCGTCATATTTGGGGGTTGAGCAACCTTTTTCTTCCCGAGCGCTGCCGCCAAAACTTCTTCGATTACTTTATCAGTAATCCGTTCAAAGCAGTGTGCTCCAAGTGTCGTAAATCAGTCCCGCTCCTCTAATCTTCTATTCATCACACATTTCCTAATCACACTCCAAAAATAACAAACCTGGTATTGCTTACTCTCTTCTTTCTGTACAAGGAGAGCTGAGCCAAATGCAAGCTATCAAAGGTTTATGGCGTGCGTATGAATCACTAAAGACTAACAAACTACCCTGTTCTCATTGTTATATTGTAAAATAAAAGAAAAAAATAGGACTTTATACTTAATTAAAGCTTCAAATAATTTGAAATGGACCTGCAAAAAAATGTAATAGTGCTTTCTTGGCAAGGTTAAGCTTGTAAAAACAGTTCTTAAATCTTCAAAGGGACAAACCTGGATAAATAAAGGTTAAACCAATAAAACAGACTGGACTGATTTTCCATTAAACCTTGTCTTTCCTCCCAGCCGGCTGGCTTCCAGAGGCAATGACAGCAGGACTGTTGCTACAGATGAGGTAAGACGCTATTTGCCGCAACAGGGCCCTGTTCTCTCGCAGCGCTACCAAGAGAGCAGCCGAGCGAGGCTGGAGGTGCCAATGAATCAGTTCACTGTTTTCACTCATTATGCCAAACTGACTGCCTCACTTTTTCTCTGTCTTTATTTACACCCTTTTCTTCATCTCCGACTTCTCTGGCACCACACACACACACACACACACACACACACACAGAGCCAACAAAGACCCCGCTCATAATGAGGGCATAGCGGTGTCTGAGTGTGTGTTATTCTTTGTGTGGTTTGTGTGTGTGTGTGTGTGAAGGGAGGAGGATTATGGCAGTTCCAAAGCTGTGAATAGGGGCCAGGCTGGGCCTTGGCCCTGGCTGAATTAATTACTCTAATTAGCTTCTTAATTGCATATATTAAACCAGTGGTTAGCGGGGCTGGAACCATGGTTAGGGCCTGGATCTAAAGCTGGAGCTGGGGGTGGGTTGAGGCAGACAAAAGGGTATTACACACAAACATACACACACACACACACAGAAGTGGGAAACCAGCTCCACCTTCCCCCACCCACTTGACGAAGTCTAAAGTGGAGAAACGAGACCAAGCACTCTCCTCCATGATGAGGGTATTCAATTATCCCTCCACCCCACCCCTCATCAATATATAATCAGCACATACAGTAGCAGCAGATGTGTGGCACTAATATGGATGATAAGCCCCCCAAGAGGGAACAGAGAGGATTAATATTAGATCTACGGGGACTACTTGAAGCAGTCTTCATCTGAAACTCTTAACTGTATCACTTACTCGGTGCTCCACTCACTGTGACATTCAAGAAGCCAAACCCTGCCACTGATTTGCGACCATCGAGCCTCGCCCCGTCTGGCCCCTCAGCACGTCACACAGACTTACATAGACCATGACAACATCAGAACCATTAGTTCCACCGCTTCCCAGCTTCTTTGGCTCGTACGTTTTGTGCATTCTAAACAATTATCGAAACCCTTGGCTCTGCAGAGGAGACGACGTGCATCAAATTAAGCTTTTTTGGCTTGAGTTGACCCCGGAGTAAAAATAAGCCAGCCTGAGAGTAAGTGAGAAAGAGAGAGAGAGCGAGAGAAAAACATCCTTCAGCCAGTAAAGGTGGAGGGTGTATGGGTGTGGAGAGGAAGGGTTTGGGCTCTGAGGGCTAGAGGCGGGGGGGTAGAAATTGCCGAAAAATGCCTTGTTGTATTTGTGAAATACACCCAAGTATCCCACAACAATGACGATTAGTCAAGAACAAGTAAACAGCCAGCACGCTAATGAATCTCTCTTCAATAAACAAGTGAAGTGCATGTGCACGCACGCACACAACGTGCACGAGCGCAGGGTGATAATGATGTTCTTTGTGGAGTTTTTTGGGGGTAATTAGGACTGCTTAAATGCTGGTTAAAAAGGATTTGCAGCTGATTGTTTGTCCTTGTGTCTTTGAGCCCCGGGCCCTCTTGCTCCACTGAGTGTCAACACTGTCTTCTTCTACTGTCTCCTCACAGCACAGAGCAAACCACTTTCATCAGCCCGTCCACAGCCAACCCTTCCTCTGCCTCCCTCGCTTCTTCTGCAAGCTCAAATTATTCTAGCTTGTCTGTTTCCCTGTAATTTACTTCCTCGCTCGCTCGCTTGCTCGCCCTCTCTCTCTCTCTCTCTCTCACTTTTTATCCTCCCGCTCGTCTTCTTCCATCTTCCATCTTCTTCTGCTGAACAGCTGCCGGGTCCAATCCGACTCCAAGAACACCATAATCTCCCTCACACATGGCAAAGATCATGGCTGTTACTTCTAGACAAACTACTCACATAAAGAGCTCCGTCAGCGTGCATGTGATTTCTTTCTCTTAGAAGGAAGAGTTCAACATTATGGAAAACAGACTCATTTGTATTCTTTATGAAAGTTAGATGAGAAAAGTGATGTCAATTTCATGTCTGGGCATTAAATACAGAGCTGGAGTCAGGGAGGGGTTAGCCTAGCTTAGCATAGAGACTGGAAGCAAGAGAGGCAGCAACCCTGGCATACACCTACTAATGTTTCTAACCTCTACCACCTTGTGCTCACCAACTGCATCTAACTGCTGGGTGGGTAGATAAACTGTTGTTAGTCAAATTGTCATCTTAATATTTCTATCCATGTCCGGGTAAGGCAAACCAAATACATTGTGTAAATAAACAAACGTTAAAGCTGTTGGGAGTTGTTTTTTTTTAGATGTTTGAGCAGAGTCAGGCTAGCTGCTGCTTCCATTCTTAACACCGCCTAAACCTCAGCCATCTTCTCGCTCTCGGAAAGAAAGGTACACTGTGATAGTGTCCAGTCTGTGCGCTAAGCTTGGCTAACCATGCCCATACTCCAGCCATGTTTCCTTCCACTCCCAGAAAGAGAGAAAATAAGTGTATTTGCTAAAATGTCGAGCCATTTTCTTAACCACTAAATGAAAAGGGCAGGACAGATGGTTTTATGAGAAAGGTTTTAACAAAAGGTTTCATAGTTTGTCCCCGTGTGTAAGCAAACACACATACACACACACACACACACACACACACACACATCGTGTCTGTGTGCAAGGCTACGCATCTGTCCGTGTGAATGTGTTCATTATGCTGATCAGGGGTCATGTTTGCGTGAACCTGGACACTAAATCAAAGCTATATTAGTAGGCTAATGTGTTCTCCTGATGGCAGAGGTCAGGTGAGAGGTGCGCATGTTTCAAACTCCCCCATGTCTGATTGCCGGGAAACACATCCTTCTGCAAAAGGTTCCTCGGCAGAAGGCAGCAGCACAATGATGCCTTTGTCTGTCAAGCTGTGATGGGCAACGAGAAAAGTTTGTGTATGTGTGTGTTTGTGTGTGTATGTGTGTGAGAGACAGACAGACAGTGCAGGAAGGTTAAATGAATCATACAATGTTAACCAGGCCCAATCCAATTAGAGAGGGATTCTTCTTGTCTGACCTTTAACAGGAGAGACGTATTCACACTCACACACGCAATCAAGCCCCACCAACACAACTACACATACACACACACACACAAACTACGCAGTCAGCTTTCCACACAAATGGACAGACACACAAACATGACACTCACGCAAGCACACACAAACACCCACAAATGCACCCTCCGCCCACACACACACACACACAACCACATAAGCGCTCAACCAACATCACCCGCATACCAAAACACACACACACACACACACACACACACAGAGCCAATCTCACAGACAGTAGCGCGGCTCTGATTGCTGACCTAAATCGGCCGGGCAATCTGTCACTTTCTCTTACTCACACTCAGCACACATCTTTTTTTTCATCTTTTTCATCCCCTTTCTCTTCTCCCCCTCTCGTCTTTTTTTCCCGTGCCCTCTCTCTCTCCCAGTGTCACTTTACATCAGCTCATTCCTCGTCCCTCTCTTCTCTCCTATTATCTTTACCAGAAATGCCTTGGCCTCAATTGTATCCAAACAATATAGGTGCCGACGTACAGTATGTCACATGTTTACGGTGGTTTTGCTGTGACCTGTCTGCTGTATTTAAGTATGTGTACATATTCTCATGCATATAATGAAAATGCATACAGTGGAGCCCAGGGGAATCTCAGCCTTAATCATATAAAAACACTTGAGTTGACTATCTTCCTTTTAAATAGAGTCATCTTTTCTATTACTCCACTTTCTCTTATCCATTGAGAGATGCAGATAAACTTTATCTCCAGAGGGGATATTAGTTGGATCCATTGCACCAAACCCTTGCTGGCCTATTCTATTTCATTTTCCACTTTTTGCACTTTATTTGAGGCTATTTTCACACATGAGAGTTTAACTGAGGCTGTTCGCCCCAAGAATTCGATGTGTTTATTGGAGTGTGAAAAATGTGTTGCGGGCTTGAAAAGCAGTCTCGGGTCCACCTCAGAATACTTGTCAGGGGCTGGCTTGGAGCGAACTCCTAGGCACGTCCCCTGAGGGCCACAACAGGTGTGAAAGCCTTAACACACTTGAAAAATGCCTAACACAATTTTACTTGGGTGTCACTACTTACAGTGAGATTCATGGTGGTCGGGACAGGGAGGACCCGGTATGTAGTTGTTTACTTGTAATGAATAAAATCAACAGGTTAAAAACTCACCATAAAGTCATAGGACATAAGGACATAGGACCAACAACTCTGTTGCTGTACTGAGAAGGAACCAGACATCCTACACATACGTTTCAGTTCCTAAACCTTCATCAGGTTAGATGTATCTCTTGATCAGTCTTATCCAATAATAATCTCCAGACTAAAATGTTATAACTAAATAAAGCTGACATGGGATTTCTGGGTCCTTCTCAATGATGAAAAAGCAATTTATTACACCCTTTACAAGCACCCGCTTGACTATGGGCTGTGTGGGTTTGTTTACTTGGACTCATTTTGACAGTAAACTCTCATGAGTTTCAGAGGTGACCAGAAATGTAACCAAAAGAGTTCAAGGACAGTGTGTGTGTCATTTTCGAGCTAGTATGCCCGATAGATGCTGCTTGTCAGTGGGTTTTAAAGCATTAAATACCATTATAATAATGAGAAAGAAGTGTCCAACACTCTCAGTGATTACATGGGATGTATGACCAATTTCCTAACAGGTATTCAAATTTATATCTTTATCTATGACAGATGTAAAGATAGCGGTACAAGCATTTAGATATCAGTGAGATTATTCTATAAAACAACCTAAGCCCCTCACTGTGGTCAACTTGTTTCTCCCTCCTTAACCCTCTCTTCTCCTTCCTGCAGATATTCCACTTCTCTCCCCTGCGGCTCAGCTTGCTTTAGCGCCTGGCAGGAGGCTCAAATCAGGGGGCTTAAACTTGATCAAATATTCAGCAGATATAGATTTCTCAGAGTCCCTGGATTCCCCACCTTTTCCACCCAGCTGCTTTCCATCCCTCCCTCCAGCCGTCCTTTCCTCGAATCCCTCACTTTTGCTCTCTTCACTGCAGTCACAAGCAAAGCTGTGTGCCGCACACAAACATACACGCACTCACACGCACTCAAACAGCCACGCACGTATGCACATGGGGAATCATAAACTAACGCAGAGTGGCGGAGAGGTGCAGCTCATTTAGGCTGCAGTGCAGCGTTTCTCTCCGCTTCCTCTCCTCCATTGTCTCTTCTCTCGCTTCTATTTCACTCTTGGTTTCGCTGTCGTTCCCCATCTTTCTCTCTCTTCATCTGTCTCTCACTCTTTTTCTCCCTCTCTCCCCTCTTCCCATCCTCCCTCCCTCCCTGCCTCCCTCCCTTCCGGATTCTGTGTCATTTATTTCAGCT
Source organism: Lepomis gibbosus (assembly GCA_029875015.1). Lineage (NCBI taxonomy): Eukaryota > Metazoa > Chordata > Actinopteri > Centrarchiformes > Centrarchidae > Lepomis > Lepomis gibbosus. The sequence continues at coordinate 1,047 of JAPMOB010246556.1, read as the reverse complement.
TAACCCTGATAAATAAACCAGCGAGTACCTCTGCATTATTGAACACTTTGACATTGCTGTCTGCACGCACTGCGCCGGCCCCGTGCTGTCCAACAATTAGACCACACACACACACACACACACACACTCGGAGCCCCACCCTGTCCCGAGCTGCACACACCAACCAAAACTTGTCATATCGACTGAAGGCGTTACACACAAATTCATATAAAAGCACGCACACACATACACAGAAATGAGACAGAGCTAAGGAGACAGATGGATGGAAAAGAAAGATAAACAGAGAGACAGAGAAGAGGAAAACAACACAGAGGCAAAGAGAGAGAAAATAAAGTTTGCCGAGAAGAGACTAACACAGCACGCTCTGCAAATGCTCATTCCACACAAACACACACTCACCAACACACCATTAACATTCCCCAAAAACTCATAAACTTACCCAAAGACACACACATGCAAACATGCACGAACACACAGATTTTTTTTTTCTAGGTGGGCAGGCTCGTGTCAGCTCTTCTATTATTCATATTAGCGGGCGGTTGTTTATCTCTGCCATTGTGCGACGGCAAGAACCAGGCTCTCCGCAAAGCCCCTGGGGGCCCTGCTCCCTAAACACACCACTGGGAGTCATTCATGTACACACACAAACACAGGAGTACCCTCACATCATCCCACGCGAATGTACTTTCCTGTCCATACATCCCACCTATCCATACATCCACATGCAAGCCGCATAGTCACACATAAAGCAGACACGCGATTTCATACCTGTATCCGTGCACACACACAAACACACACACGCACACACTGCCATCTGTCTCAGTATGCAACAACAACATCACTGCAGTCCCACTGCGACTGACCCATTCCCCACAACAGATCTAACCAATCTTTGTGTGTGACTGTGTGTGTGTGTCTTTTTGGGTATGCAGTGTGAGCTATTTTCAGACTATTTTCTGTGTGTTTACAACCACAAGCCAGCGTGTGTGTGAGTGCATATATTTATGAGAAACCCCTGTGTATGGCGATGTGAGCATGCATATGTTA
>JAPMOB010246555.1:0-24211 GCA_029875015.1 Lepomis gibbosus | reverse complement strand
TCAGGGACACAGTGGGGATTGAACCCGGGTCTCTCACACCAAAGGCGGGCGTCTTAACCATTGCGCCATCCCACCTCCCAGTTTAATCTACAGTAATGCATCAACCATGCAGGCCTATCTCTAAAAAGTCAGCTTTTCATGAGTATGACAAATTGTAATCTAAATTAACTAGTAACTTAAGCTGTCAGGCAAATGTAGTAGCGTAATATTTGTCTCTGGCATGTAGTGGAGTAGAAGTATAAAGTAGCATAAAATAGAAATACTCCAATTTATATTCATGGACATTAGGCTACTAAGCATTGATTTCTCTCTTTACAATGCTGGTATCAAATATGTTTTTAAATTGTGTTGATAGAGCTTATTTGCTCTCTAAGTATCACATCTCAGCTGGGTGTTGTGTTTTGAAAGAAAATAACAAAACATGTTTTGGACTAAAAATTAAAAGTCTTCCAATTATCTCAACTTGTCCATCAGATATTTAAGAAGGATTTTGGTCCCATAAAGTAATCTAAATAACTTTACCAAACAGGCAACAAATACACAATTGAACCAATGTTATTATATAGTAGTGGATGTGTTATGAGTAGGGTCCCTGACAAATCCAGACTATGAGAGACTACATTAAAACCCAGTGTAAACCCTTCAGATACGTGTAAGAACACTCTCAATAGAAACACATCAAACAACGGATGCTGGACTAAATAAGGCAAATTTTCCTGTTTTGAATTAGGAGGTGCCAGCGCTAAATACAATAGAGCAGATCTCACAGAATCATGACTAACCAAATTATAGATAATCTGTACAGCATATGACATCCTCTATCCTTAGACCCTTGATTTACACAGAGAAAAACTTTAATCGGGGAAAACAGGAAGAAACCTCCAAGAGGAATCCCTCTTCCAGGCAGAATATCTGGTTACTGTGAGCAGCCTAGTAACCTAGCCTAAACACAGATTGACAGTATAATACAGACTGGATGACCACAACCTGCTAATGAGACACAGACAAACCAGGAGAACCCCAGACAAAACAGACGGTCTGTTCTGCAAACAGGAGATAAAGACAAAGGAACACTTTCTGCTGTAAAACCCCACAAATACCAAGAATTTGACACAATTTAGGCCAAAACAAAATTCACTATTTACATGGGTGAAATTACCTTTGAAGGAAAACCAGCAGAACAACTCTACTTGACTCCTGCTCCTTCAAAATCAGACTTCTCTTTTCTCTCCCCTTTTGTTCAAGGGTGTGTTTTTCCTTTACAGTATACTCAAAAGAGAAGAAAAAACTTGATTTACATTTTCTAAAACCATGGAAGGAGTAGCCCCCTGACATCTTTAATAGATAGATAGATAGATAGATAGATAGATAGATAGATAGATAGATAGATAGATAGATAGATAGATAGATAGATAGATANNNATAGATAGATAGATAGATAGATAGATAGATAGATAGATAGATAGATAGATAGATAGATAGATAGATAGATAGATAGATCAGAATCTGGAAAGTAAGTAGGCTTAACTAAAGTTATAAAATAAATCAAAATTGACTCATAATCAACGCCCCGAGGAGGATTTAGCCTACTTTATGACATCACTGAGTAGGCTACCATCCTCCTCCACTTGATGGCGCTTGGGTATCAGCGTAAAACGGAGCTGTGGGGAGCGAGAGAGAGAGAGAGAAAGCGAGAGAGAGGGGGATGTAAAGCCGCATGTGTGGGAGATAAAGTAGGCTAGCACACACACATTCTCCGTCTTACTCCATCCGCCTGTTCTCCTGCGCCGCTGCGGGACTGCATCGGAAACATTGTCGGAAAAACGGCGGTGAGAGAGGCTGTTACTCGGGGAGGTCGCGTTAACCGGGCTCGCTCCAATCTCGTTACGCAAATTACCGGCGGAGTGGCGCGGCAGTGGGTCCTCTAATGGAGCGTGCGTGCCCCTCGCCTCCGCCTCCCGAATACACTTAATGGGTTATAGGCTGCAGGGAGGCATCCACCGGGGAAGCGCTATTACTCACAGACACACACAAACCCGGACTCAAGAGCGCACGGACACGCTGAAGTGCAGTGTAGGCTAATTATGAAAAAAGGCTGCAATCACTACATTGTTTTTTTATTATTAAAATACAATGTGTAAATTTCAGCGTTATTTCTGACTCCAATCATATGTTGTTGTGGTTTGTTTTTTTGTTTTTTGTTTTTTACAAAAACCTATTAAGAAAGACTAACTAAAATTGTCATGACTCTTGTTATAAATGCAACAGGGGACACTGCTGGAACAGCATTAGCCTACTGCATTCTTTAAAATGTCTCACAGGACCTTAACCAATAAGCCTATTTTAGGAATTCAGAGATGATGATTTCAAGTTGGCCTCCCTGCCTCACACCCCTCCAAACAGAGTATTGTGGCGCATTTGACTCCCTTTGGAAAATCTCAACACAGTATCTTTTTTTAATTATTTGGATTTGTCATATTTTATATATTTTTACTGTAGCCTACCGCTATGCCTATATGTTCTGTACATTTTTATTTCCCAACATGAAAGTTTACATGCAGAACAAAAGTCTCTCTGTGAAATGTGCAGTTGAACTAGGCTAAAATATCAAGAAATCCAATTACCTTGAAAAAAGCAAATCAACATAACAAGGTAGACTACTGTGTGTTCATATCTCTTTTTTAAAATTACTTAATTTAAAAACATGTTTCTATAACATTGTCAGATGCACAGTTGTTTTATTAGAAAAAGATCAAAATTGATCAAGTAAGCCTACAAACACATTTACCTATGTTATTCCATGCATTTTTCTTCCTTTGCACCTACATTACCTACAATTCAACATGACCGCTAACAATTTGGTTGGAGATTTGGTGTGTTATGTTAGTAGTTGCTGATGTAGCCTTAAACCGTTAGCGTCAAGCAGAAAGGTAGAGCCTCAAGTGACATCGCCTGAGTCATAGCACGCTCTGGAGCCACAAAAGGCTTTATACAAGCTTTTTTTTCACATTCAGTAGTAGCTTAGGCCTACTGCCCAACACCTGTAAATATGCTTTTTATGTGTAAAATCGGTGGAGTTCCCCTTTAGGTTGAACAAGTCAGCGTGACCTAACAGTTCACAGTGGCTGACTTCCATTCAGCTGCTTCAGTTTTAGGTACATGCAGGCACACTGTCACCATATCACGACTTACTGTGATTCTTATCTAGAGTCATTTTTGTGTCATTAGTCACACATGCTTTGTCGAGTCACACAAAGTCTGCCTAGAAAAATCCAGATTGAACAGTTCTGCTGACTCTCGAAGACTAGTGTCTTTAAAACACACAATATAACATTGCAATAAAGAAAAAATGGCCAAGGGCTACATCTTGATCCCTGGCTTGACATGGTATTTCAATAAGGCACAGACCCACCAACATTCAGTGAAGCTTTCACCTCCTAATATTTCACTACACCAAGTGTTTTAAGCTGAAACAAACAAAACTTAACACAAAAATTTCTGCATTAAAACAATGGTCAGATGCCCTTATGTCTAGGTAGTACAACATATCTTATTTGTGTTTCCACACAGTGTTTCACTGTTAAGCTGCAGTGAGAGGATTGTACTTATATACTTATATGGCCAGTATGAACAGGAAGAACGATTACAGCAAGCAATACCTATTTTAAAGTTCATATGGACACCTGACTATTGAACAGACATGAAAATGTGTGAACCTATTATTTCGGTTGTTTAAAAGACAAGGACGCGTACTATTTTAGTGTCACATACAGTATAGTCATGTTGATGTGCTACACTGACTGCTGCTCATCAGAAGAATTTATTTTAGTAAAGATTACCAGCTTCAAATCATAACATAAAGTGGCTTGTGTGGCTCAGTATAAAAGAAATGTTCAAATGGCAATTTGATCAGATTAAAAAATCTTAAATCTATGACAGGCATTACTTCACTGCTTTATTACATTATTTTTATTTCATTTTCAAAAACTTGCAGAGGGTGCACTTGAGCTTTCAAACACCAACGGTGAACTCCTCTCCTCTAAACCCACCACAGCGATACCTCATTTACTACCTTATTAAGTAATATACCAGGCCTGTCCCACCCACCCCCCACCCCCACCCCCACACCTGTCTGTTTGTGATGTGAGTTGTTGCTGCTGTTGTTTTTCTAATTGCTGTTGCTGCTTTGCCTCCAGCTTCCCTGCTGAACTCAGACACTCCTGCCTCACACTTTTCAGTAACATGCAGTTGTGATGACAAGTACTAGAGTTCCCACTCATGCTGCCTGTTCCTGTAGTGCAGCACCCCTTCCCTTCCATCCCTCCCCTCCTCCTCTTCTTCCACCTCCTCACTCTCTCTCTCTCTCTCTCTCTCTCTCTCTCTCTTTGAAGCCTTGCAGGATGATGATGACACCCGCCGTAATCGGTGGATGCTCAGCTTCTGACATGACACACAATCGAGAAAACCTTCTGCACTGATCCAGGTTTCATTGTTGCATTCAGGCACGGTGCATCCTCAGACAAGTGGAAAGGCCTTCCACAGGAGAATGGAGGAAGTCAGTGAGGTGGGGCCTTGACTGTCAGCCCTGTTGAGAAAGCAAAACCATCTTCTGTTCCTATCTGATCTCAGCTCAGCAGCAGTGCACGTTTGTTTTGCTGACCTGCTTTTTGTTTCTACCCGCTGGATCTGGGATCCGTTTATCTTCTGAGAGGGGATAAGATTAGTCCATTTGTGTTTGTGTAGCTTTGCTTCAATGGCAGATTTGCGTTTGAGGTGACTGGGAAACAGTATCATTAAAATTATTCAACTACTGTATTTAAATACTTGTAAATGTACTTTAGCATTCCAGTTTTGTACTGTTTTATACTTCTACTCCACGACTTCTAATAATAAAATATTGTAATTTTTACTACATTCATTTGACAGCTGTAGTTACTAGTTACTATGCAGAGTAAAATATTTTAGATAGACCAATTATAAAAATATTATAATAGGCTATATAATGTATAGAATACAATATCAACAAATTCTAGTTATTGTAAAATCAGGATCAACTCTAGGTGCAACATTAAATTTTGAATGGACTTGTACTTATAATGGAGCATTTTTACATTGAGGTATTTTTGTCTGTACTTATATGATTTGAGTTCATCTTGCACCAAGGTACATTATAACTAGGTACATTTAAGTACATTTCTGAAATACCTCCACTTTATTTGAGTATTTCAATTTGATCCTACTTTATACTGTAACTCCACTACATTTCAGAGGGAAATGTTACTTTCTACTACAGCTACTGTATAGTTGCTGGTGACAAGATGTTAAAAATTGAAACATATAAAATAAGATACATTGTTTTAGATTCAACACTGCAATAAAACATCTATCTCTACCATCTACAACATTAAAATGCTGCTTAAATGGTAGTTTTATTAATCCAATAGTCTATAATAATATGAGACTTCACAGGGCCATTGTGCCCACATAATAAATACTTTACTTTTGAGTCTTTAAGCATATCTTGTCCATAATACTGCCATTATTTTTTCTTGTAATGCAGGATGTTTACTTCTAATGGAGTATTATTACAGTGTGGAAATGCTACTAAGTAAATGATGAATACTTCTTCCACCACTGCTTCATGTCATGGAGTTATCAGTAGAGGAAAAAGGAAAAGGAGACCAGAAAAATACCAAGATGAGAGGGGACACACCCACACACACACACACACACACACAGAAACTCACTCAGCAGGTTTTGCATTCCCCATTCTCACTCAGCAACATTTTTTGAACACCGATTCATTTGCTGGTTTCTAGAACAAATTGTGCCCATAGAAGTCTTTATATGGGCATGGAGTATCTATCACGCCTCCTTCCCTCCATCCTTTATCATTCCGATGAGCCTATAACCGAATTTACTTACACCAGATAGGTGGAAATATTTTTGTTGATGATCCACACAGTGAAAAACATGTTGCTTTAGTTTCAGCCTGACCAGAACTGTTTATCATTTAAGACTGAGCACTTACACCAGTGCATGTACTATTTCTGTTGCAGGGGCTGTGTGGGAGTCCCCCTGTTTACCAGCAGTTACAGTTAGGAGAGTAGATGAGGGGATCAGCTGTCCACCATCACTGCTGGAAAGTGGTGCAACAGTTTGGTTTGAAGTGAAATCTGAAAAGCCAGTCGGTGCGCTAACTGGCTTAGACTAAAGTTACCCAGAGGGGAAATAACCAGGCCTGTAATGTTTCTGTAGGGGACTGCTAGTGTGGATGCGGTTTTCAGTAAAGAGTGAATTTGTACTTTTATGACATTTTCATTCCCCATTTTATCACTGCAATGGTTTTATAATTGAACAGTTGCAACAAGGATGCTCATTGATGTGGCACCAATTACTTCATGATGGTATAGTTAATTTAGGACACCTTGGATTCATATGTTTTAGCTATTATTATATGTGTTTTTATGTGTTGAATATACCATGATGCACCAAACAGAGGACAATTAGCCAAAGTGATAGAATGAGAATAACACAAAACACATTTTAGGGGTTACCACTGACAAGTGATTCCCAACCTTTGTAACTTTTGACGTCTTTTCACCAGAGAGAATTTTCCCCTCTGAACTTCTCAGACTAACTTTGATAAAGTCAAGTTTAGTCAATTTATCAGTTTAGCCAATATTGTTAATCACAAATTTGCCTGACTTGGTTTTACAATCTGTACAGCATGTGAGACCCTTAATTCGGATATGGAAAAACTACCAGCAAAACATTTTCAACAGGGGAAAAAATAGAAGAAAAGGAAAATTGGAAAAAGGAAAATTGGGATGACAATACCATAGATAAACTGTATTAATCAATTAAGTATACAAGAAATTGACTCTGGTTGCTCTCAGTATTACACACAGTTCCAGAACAGGTTACAGGAAGGATATGAATAGACATACAGCTCAAAACAAGGACAACAAGCTGAACAAAAATATGTAACCATAAACATAGAACTATTACATAGGCTATAGTATATAGTATGCATTATGTTGTATACATGTATAAACAATAGCTTTTGTGACTGTACCCCACCACTTTGGATTGGTCTCCCCACACTCTAATGGCCAGCTGATTCTGTAGATTCCTTCAAAAAGCAGCACAGGTCGCACCTGTTTACATTGGTGTTTGGGTAACCTGTACACCAGGTCTGCATTTTATGTATTTTTCTGTGTTTTTTATTACCTACTATATATTTATTGGGAATTATTTTACCATTAATGTGTACTCATTGTGAGTTATTTAACCACTTACCCTCTATCATCTATCTTACTATATACTGAGCAATGATTATGTATTTTTATATGTATTTTGTATATTTTTATGACTATTTTATTGGCCACTTCTTCAGGTGTCTCTGGTGGTCAGATTATCTTCTTTTATCTTATCTTTGTTCTGTAAATGTTTATGTTGTTGTAATGCACTTTGTGAAGCTGTCAGTGAAAAGTGCCATTCAAATAAAGCTTCCTTACTTACAAGTAGGTAAAGAAATAGGAAGAATATGTAATAACATGTATATGAATATGAGATCTCGGAGGATATCAAGAAACTTCCAGGTCCGCCAAAACAGATAAACAGATAAAACCTGAGCCACAATGAGGATAAACTCTCCTATAGCCTCTTTTACAAAAAAAGCAAAGAATGGAGAAACATAAATAATTAATCAGATTTTTTTTCTTTTTTCCTTCCTTATCAATCATCTCATGATTGTAACCTTTTGGAGAGGGCCAACCCATAGACTGACAGCTTCTGAAGTATAAGCTACTTACTTGTCAAAACCTACACCTGAACCAGCTACACCAATAAAATGCTGCTTTACAACTGATGTACAAACAGTCTAATAATCTCATATATAGCCTAATAATATATTATTATATATATCAAGGGCTTTGTGTAGGCTACCTTTAACTTTCATACTTTAGTATATTTTGCTGAATACTTCTCTAGGCCTATAGCCTACCCACATAATTGGCATTTTAATGCATTTTAATGTGTCTTTTTACATGAATGTATTTTTTCTTCCAAAAGAATCTAATGGGCTACTTCTTCCACCACTGGACGCGACACACTTAAAGTCAATCCATGAATTTAATCAATAAGTAGGCTTAGCCTACTTTTCAAAAAGCTTGAGCGCTTGGCAACGTGTTTCCACAGTTTTCGATGTGTGAGTGAGTCAACAGTGCCCTCGTCATTGGTCCAGCATCGACTCCCGCCTCTGAGGGAACGCATATGGCCATCTGATTGGCTTTACTGTAAGCCGTAGCAGTGGGCTGATGGCTTGGTTAATGAATATTCATAACTCCGGTCCGCTCGGTCAGGCCTCACCCTGCTTGTGTCTGGCTCATCGGAACAGAATGTGGGATGTGCTGATGTAATATCAGTCAACCTTTTATCGGAAGACAAACCGTAGTACATAAACACAGGACAGCACATTGTACGGTGAGTTGAGACAGTGTTGTCAAGTGAACTGCTGGTGTGCGTAAATACGCGCGGTAATAAAGCATTTGCGTTTTGTGTAGTTGGATAGCCTAACTGTCAGTTTCAGAGCCACTCCCCTTCTAGAAAATGTGCCAAGCATCTCTGCTCTTCTGTGTGCTATTTCAGGTCATTTGGATTCATTACAAGTTCTGTGGAAGAACCTGACAAACCGGTCGTGGGACCGCCTTTAAGGCTGCATCTGGATATATAAAAGCGGACCCGTGTTCTCACCAACTAGAAACTACGAAAAGGGCTCAAGCACTCATCAAGGTGGAAACTCAACCACCAACACAGCTCGCCTGATTTACGGGACAGCTAATCCCGGTTACAGCATTACAGACAAGAAGACTCTTCGTTAAGCTGATCAGCCAGGAATAAAAGCAGGGCACTCACAGAAGAGAAACAAACATCAAGAAACTCGGAACTTCGGTTTCATTTTTGGAGGAAGAAAAGAAACTAGCTCTCGCCAAGATGATGATGATGCAGCAGCTGACAGAAACCCCCAACCAGAAAAACTCCCTCTTCAACGCCATGAACCGCTTCATCGGCGCCGTTAACAACATGGACCAGACCGTCATGGTTCCCAGCCTGCTACGGGACGTCCCGCTGGAAGAGGACAGGGATATGAGCTCCCTGAAATCGGATGAGGACGAGGGGGACATGTACAGCTACTACCAGCTGCTCAAGTCCATCCGCAGGGACATCGAGTGGGGGGTCAGGTGCGCTGCGGCCGATGAGAGGCGCAAGGAGAGCATGAAGTTCACTCGCATGAACTCGTCCGCATCCACCTCTTCCTCCGCATCATCATCATCATCATTATCATCATCAGACGACGACGAAGAGGACGAGGATCTGCAGAAGCAGTTCCAGTACCACCTGACCGGGCTGCAAGGGGTGCTGTCCAAGCTCACCCTACAGGCCAACTCTCTCACCAAGCGCTACAAAAAGGAAGTTGGAATCGGAGGATGGGGCCAGTAAGCTCGGAGCCCGCAGATACTGAAAGCCCAGACTGGCTGAACGGACTTCTGTCAAACGGCCTTTTTGCTGCTACTGTTACTACTGATGAAATTTATGGATACACATTTGGATGGTAGAGAAAAGGGCAGCTTATTTCTCTCTATAGTCCTACATGGTGTTGGTCTACTCTGTGGTATTGACTGTAGATGTGTTGATCCTGGAGATAGCATTTGTGTACTAAACAACAAACCCATATGTTTTGCACTCCACAGCGTTGTACACCTTCAGGCATTCAGCTCCTGTGATATTCTGATGACACATATTTAAACTTTTATTTAATGTATAATTTATTACCTCTCCCCAAGAGCCAAATGTTATTTCAAAGTTGGAGAAGACGTGGACTGCGTGAACTACAGGACCTGTTGTTTGAACCGCCCCTCTTGAGGGGGATACTGACAAAAGATTTAGCTTCCTCTCTGTGATGCTGATGATGCCAGTGTGTTCAGATGTGTTAGTCTTTGTGTGAAGTCCTCCTTCAAATCTGACGTGTCTGTGTTCTTATATTGTGCTTGCATGGAAGGAGGCAGCTGGCTACTGCTAGCTGCCAGTGATCTCCTAATGTCCTAGATGGTCAATGAACCAGAATCAACTGATAATTCATCTGCATAGAGAACAATGAGGGCATCCACATGATGTTGTTGTTGTCATTTATTTGCTATTATCATGGTATTATTGGAGATGTCCATCTGTCGAAATAAGCAAATGCTTTTGTATGCACCTTCTGCACCATTTTTGTACTGAAATTTGTTTCTAAAATAAAACTTTTAAACAAACTTATTTCATTTGTTATGTAATTTCTTCATGAATGCAGCATTATATTACAGAACAGACAAAGTTTAAATGCTGTTTTAGTCTAGACGATGTTTAATTACTGCACCTTAAACATCCAGACAATTTGTTTCAGGATCAGATCATTTTTATGTTTTTTATGTTTTGTTTTTGAACCCTGTGAAAGTGAGTGACAGTGTATGACGCTGTAGTGTTATTGGCATCACCTTAAAAGGTAAACAAGTCAGATTTGTTAAAAAAGAGAGGTGGACTCAAAATTACTTGCAGGTTGAGGAATGTTGGAGTGACAACACCTTGAACAACATGAACTCTGAAACTTACCAGGCTGAGAGATGGGATGTTTGTTCTGTAATAAACATGTATAAGGCCATTTTTAATGTATCCAAAAGCTTTAATTTCTCTCAATCTGATTGTGTCAAGTGACTCTTACCCAGACTACAGTGCAATAGCTGTATCATGGAATAAAACAGTAAAAACGTTAATGTTAAACGTTTTTACTTAAATGTTAAACTGTTTCATTTTAATCAGATTCACACAAATATTTTGTGCAGTCTGGGGATACATATGAAAATTACAAGTATACACTGGCATCAGTTCAGTTTGCGTTTTATCTTTCCATTTTTGTATGTTTAGAAGGAAGTGTTTGTGTGCATGCATGCATGCACGTTGTTTTATGTAATACCCCACCAGAAGGGAAAAAGAAAAAACTGATTTCTCTCATTGTTATTTCAGTAACTGACAGTGGCAGCCCTCAAAGGCCAAGGAGGGAAATGGGTGCAGCTGTAGTTTTAGTGTCACAATAGGTCAATCTGGTGTGACACACCTACTTTCCACTCATTTTCTCTCTCTCTCTCTCTCTCTCTCTCTCTCTCTCTCTCTCTCACTCTCTCACACACAAGCACAAAACTTGTTGATGATGTTAATTTTTGTTGGAAAGACAATAAATTAGAAATCAGAAAGTCACTTTAATAGACTTCATTGTGCATGCAGTAGTGGACACTACAGCAAACAGTTGATATTAGATGTAGAATACAAAGATATATAATACTACTCAGAATCACCAATAGCTTTAAATGAAAACAAAAAACAAAATGCCTTAACTAATTTTAATGTTGTACTGTCTGTCTCTCTTTTCAGAGAAACATAAAACTTACAAACGCTGATGGAAATGTAGATGAAGTCTTACAGAGGTAGACATCTTTAACATCTCTAAAGAGACACACCTTGGAAATGCTTTCTTTTCTCTGATTTAGACTGTTTCCCGGAAATGCTGACCACACTCAGGACAAAGGTAACATGCCTTGCTGCATTTGGCTGTAAAGAGGTAGCTGGTTTCTAAAAACATCCACCAAGATACCCTTATCATTAACCTTAAGGTGGATGCCACAGGTTTATCACTGAAGTTTTACTGTCCCATGTAGTGCTAATCTTAAATCACTGCTACCAAGGAGTACACAGAACCTTTTCCCAAGGCCATTATGAAGCCTTTTGTTAATGGTTCTAATTATGAGACCTTAATTAACTTTGGATTTATGCAGTTTTTGGTAAGCATTTTACAGGGAAGTTAGCTGATATCAGTGGTGAAACAAGCATTTAGAGCCTTTACTTAAATAAAAATAGCAAAAGTACAGAAGCACACTAAACAAATGCTCCATTACAAGTAAAGGTTGTACATTCAAAATCTTATGTTAAAGGTAGTAATCATGATCAGAAAACAAAATGTAGGCCTAATAAGTATTAGCAATAAAAGTATTACTGATGCATTGATGTGTGAGAAGCATTGTTGTTATAGCTGGTGGAAGTACAGCCAGCTTAATTACTGTTGGGTAGTTTAATCTGTAACAATGCATAATATTTTATATAGGCTCTACATATGTTTTGTATTTATATCTGTCAGATTGATGCATTGGAGTAAAAAGTACAATGTCCCACTATGATATTTAGAGGAGTAGACTAAAATAGTCTAGTAAACAATGGAAATAGTACCACAATGTATTTAGTTATAGCTACAATAGACTGCTGACTGATGTCTTGAAAACCCAACACATAATGGATAGGATATCCCACACCTTAAGTAGGCCTACTGTTTATTTTTGTTAAAGTGAAGTACAACAAAGATGCACTTTGAGTCTTGACAAACCTCTGGTCCTTTCGAAAAGTTGACTGACAGGTCGGTGGTACGTTTTGTCCCTTTGTGTGCACGGTAGAAGCAGGAAGTAGAAGAAAAGCTACATCAAAACAGAACAAATTGGAGCGAAATTATCTTTCATAAATCGTTGTGATTAAAAATGGGCAGTCAGAATCCCAAATCAACGAGCAACGATTCACGCTGCGTGTTTTTCAATACCCATTCCGAAGACTATCGATGCGTAAGTAATGAACGTAACTGTTCTAGTTAGCTAGTTAGCTACATCACGTTTCAGTGTTACCTTAACTTACTTATTATACGGAATTATTTACTCGACCTGAACGTTTATTTATTTATCGATCGATAAGTTGATAAATGGAGGACTGACACCCGCATGGTTCCCAATGCAACGGTACAGTCTTATAGCTAAGATGCTAGCTGCATTAATTGGCCTGTTGAATATTAACGTTATATTGCCACTTATTAAAACAGCCAACAAGCAAAAACAGCTTTATTTACTGGCTCACTTGCCAGTAGAGAGATGATATTGCTTAGTTGCGTCTGACAATCTACCTAAAGCTGACTGACTTGACCAGCTTACCAGCTTCATGTTCATTGTTGATTGTTCATATTTGAGCCTCAGACATACATGCGTAGATTTCTTTTCTGGAAACTGTAATTGTACATAATATTAAGCTACACAGCAGTATGTAAAACCGAAAATATTTCCTTGCCTTGCACAACAGTAAAATATTTCTAGCATGTTCATGCATCAACAATAATGATCCAGTAATACAATAATAGCCTATAACACTGACAGGGACTATTCTATATAATGAATACTTTAAGTATATTATACTAACACTTCTCCTATACTTTCTCTCAAATTTTTGGGCGCAGGGCTTGTATTATAGTGTGCTATTGCAACTTTTACTAAAGTAAACGATTGGAATAGACATGAATCTAGACATGAATACTAACTTTGTGAAGCTTATGATATTTAGATGTTGTTTAGACTGTGTCAGAGAGGTTATATACATATGGTCTGAATAGCAATACCTGTTCCTGTAGACTTCTCCTGTATAATAACAGGAGGATTTCCCCCCGCCCACCAGAGAGGTGGCTCAGGCTACTGCTGCCCGCCTAGTGTTTAACCTCCCAAACGTTTCCCACACCACTCCACTTTTCAGTTCACATTGACTCCCTGTCGCGGCCTACATCCTCAGGTCCGGTTCAAGACTCTGATGCTTGCCCATGCGGGAATGAGGGGAACTGCTACTTTATACTTGTTAGCCATGGTGAAATTCTGCACCCCGTTGCAGCCATTTGTGCTCCACTGCCTCTGGAAGACAGGCTGTGTCTCTGTCAGGACCTTGTGATCTCTTGTTTTAGTCAAGGCTCTTCCCTGTACTTTACCCATAGTGTAAAATCAATGGACAGCAGAGTCATTGCCTATCAGACAAAACTGTACTGTAGCACTGATTGTAATGTTTGTTTGGGACTCCTAGCACTTGTTCAAATGAATTGTCATTGCATCTAACTAAGTTGCTTTTGGGATAAAAGATTTAGCCAAATAAATGTAGCCTAATTGTTTGTAATGCTGTTGTATTTGATTGAAAACCAACAGGAGCACCTTACAACATAATAGTGCAATCCAATGCAACAACACCAACCATCTAGCCAGGGGTTGAATTAACACCTCTCTGGCAAAGTCTCAAGCACAGAAAATACACATCATGATACGGCTGGATGATCTGGACAAAAAATAATATCACAATCCTTTTCATTGCAATCACGGTCCACAATCTAAATTGTGATCTTTTTTCTCAATTTTGAAATGCCCTGTATTCTATAACCAGATGAAACATAGCCTCTGCATTTCTGTATTTGAACCAGTAAAACATAATGTTGCATTAAAGATACTACACCAGTTTTTAAACCTGAGTTTAATCTTAAGTTGTAAACCGAAGCCAAAAGATAACAAACATCAAATGACACTAAGTGCTCCCAACTCAGTTGCATAGTTTACAGCATGTCACCCAAGGAAGACGTAGTGTAAACATAGCCATGTAGTTGCCTGCATCACTATTGTTTTTTTCATGTAGCGCAGATCTGCTAGTCAGTGAGGTTATGTAAAGTTTGGAAACAGAAGAGGACATTATACACCGCACCTGAAACTAATAAGGCTTATAACCTAGTTAGGAAATACCTGGCTTGGATTAGTTGGAGATTGTCGCTCGCACAATAGTTAAAGTGCTGCCTTTGGTGCAGTGAAGCATAAGTCTGTCCTTTACCAAACAAGCACCCATCATTCAGTCAGAATTTCCAGCATGAAACAGTGTTTCAAACCAAACGCACAAGTCCGAAAGAGGCCCAGTCTGTCCCGAGGCTGCTGGGAAACTCTAGTGTTGTCGGAGAATTAGGCTACTAAGCTTGTCTATTAAACACGAGAGCCGTCACTTGATTGAACCTCAAACTGAGTATTTTCTGTTTGCTTTCTGGGATATAGAAAGATGGACTAAAGGAGATTTGAGCTGAGATAAGGACAAATTAATTGGTGGTTAAATTGTGGGTTTTAAATTGAGCGCTTACTGTAGGTCAATAATACACTTTGATGAACTTAGTTTTTCTTGTCGTCTGTAGGTAGGCCGACCTGATGATATTATATCATATTATTTAATGCCATGACTTGACTCTCAAATTATCTTTCTCATATTATTAAAATCAGTTATTTCTTCGCCACCATTGCTCATAATAATAGTTCATGTATTCCTGCTAGTTTCATCATAACACAGGCCTGGCCCACAAGATAGAACAGTGTATGTTTAATCTATTTATTATTGTGTTTGTCAAACTATACACTGATTTACTGCCTGTCTGTTTTGAATAATACAGGAAGTAAAGGGCTTAAAAATGAATTGCATATTAAATCGCAATTGCAATATTGGTTAAAAAATCGCTGTTAGATTATTACCAAAATCGTTCAGCCTTAGTTCATACAAAATTCATACATTCCCCTAAACTCATTTTGTTTACTATTGATGCGTTCTTGTAAGTAATTTTTTTTGCAATCTCTGAAAATTAAAACAAAAGTTAATGCATTCAAAGCCTGTGTGCTGCTGACATGATTGCAACATCCTCTTTTCTTTATCAGTTTACTAACAATTTAAGATAATGATTCAGTGGTTCCTGGCTCTGATAGGAAAATATATCATAGTCATGGATCTGGACTGTCCAAGATTAATAGATAGAGTTAACAGTTCAGATGTAGTAGGAAACTAGGTCTAGTTGCACTATTTGGGATTTTATTATGATTTTTAACACTTCTTAATGCAGTTGAATGGATTGTGTTATAGCTGATGGTTGATACATTGTTGTGGTTTAAGGCTATGTTTACAATTAACTGATTAGTCGATCTAAAGAAAAATAATCAGTGATATTTTGATCAACTAATCATTTAATTCTTTTGCTGCTTTGTTTCTGATAATAAACTGAGTATTATTAAGCATTGAGTCTTTGTGTCTGCCATTGCTTTTTTATTATTATTTTCTGATATTTTATGGAACTGATGGTTATTCGAGAATATAATTGGCAGATTTATCAATAGTAAATAATTGTAATACTTTACTCATTTGAGGTGAAGAGTTAAATGTTTGTTATGATAAGGCTGTCTTGACTTGAGGTTTATTGCTTTTCTAATCTTTTTCTCAGTATTTAGTAGGGATGAAAATTAGAGGGTAACTCATTGTAATGTATTTGTCCATAATAACCATTGCACAGATGTTTTGGTTATCACAAGGAGAAAGATCCATCAAAAAAAATTGCGAATTAAACTTTTCAAAAAGCAAGATGACTCTTGCACTATTTATGAAACAATTTGTAACAAAGTGCAGAGTCGGAGCCTTTTTAGCACTCCTGCAGTTCCATGTTGGGAGCCATCATTCAGATGTAATTAAAACGGTAATAAACCGCTAAAAGACCTCAGAGAAGAAATGTCTGTAGTTTATTTCTCGAAGTAAATCAAATCTTTTCTGTCTGTGTGATGTAAGTGTATCCAGAAGTCTTACATTACTACAAAAACAAATTACTATGTGAAACTTGAAAACCGCTTCTATAGCCTACATTTAATGAAAATGAAAAATCACATTTCCTGGCTGTTGTTGGCAATAGATGTCCCTGTTTTCTATATAGGATAACACATGCCACAGCAGTGTTTTGCAGAGATGATTGCTGGTTATCAGAGCACTCTTTTGTTTTCCTTGTCTGGTGAAACAGGTGTATGACATTGTGTGCCAAATGCCACAGGAGTGATGTAGCACAGATGATAGTGTGGACAGGCACTGCTCTTTGCATGCAAGACGACTGCCTACCCTTTCGTTTTCTTACAGGACTGACTCACACATTTCTTATATTCTTTTCATTCCCCTGTTCTTTTGCTCTCCTTTCTCGTTGCTAGAGGACCCCTCAGAGCAGTTTCAGCCTGGATGTTGCTTTGCACAAAATATGTGGAATGTCAGGTTCTAGCCTGGTTAATACATCTGCCTGTCTGTATTTTATTTTGCTCAGCTGTCATTTAAAAGCTCTCTGTGTTTGTGACATGCAGTCAAAAAAGGGTCAGATGCATGTAGAGGTTATCTTCATGAACGCCTTAGATGTTTTAGGTGTCAGTCGTGTTGCCTTTAGTGAATGCAGATTCTATTTTATGATCCTTCTGTGCTTGCACGCACGTACACAAACACACTTGTCAGCCCAGCCATTTCTAAACGTGTGGTTATAATGATGGCAGTACAGCATTTGTATTGCCCTAACTTTGCACAGTCCTTCACTTAAATCAAAGACATCACATACTAATGCATACACTTGAAAGCGTTGTTTTTATTATAGTTTTGAGCCATATAGTAATCTGTTCTTTCTGATTTACAGGCGGTGATTTTAACAGTAAAACGAGCCACAGGAACCTTCTCCCTAGTAGGATGGTATATACTTTCTCAAATTATTTTCTTTTTCAAATGATACTTTGTCTGAAACCTTTAACACTGATGATGTGTCTGAGCTGGTTTTCAATGTGTGGGTCCCCCTTTGTGTTTATTGTGCACATAGACTTACACATGCACAAGGACGCACATGTATGCAGGCAGATACACAGTCCTGCCAGTGGTTTCATGCCATACCACTGATCTACAGGTTGCATGCTAAGATGTGCTGAAATGTGCCAACAAAAACATGGAAGAGGAAGAATGTAGCTTCTAAACATGAATGTAAACAATGCAAGATTTTTACGTTTCTGAGTAACACTGAATGTAAACATAGAAGTGTTAACTGCTGTGACGTAACTGCAGAATTAGTGCTTAAGGATTGCATTTAAAAAGTTTTCTAATGAAACTAAATTATTTAACTAAAAGGTTTCTCAAACCCAGTCCCAGGGCTCTAATCTATAGACCAACATATCAGTTTAATTGATCAACAGTTTAAACCATGAGTATGATGGGACCTTAATGTCTTGTAGAAAAACACTTATTTATAACTTCAAGTAAGTCATTGGAGATTTTCCCCATTTGTTTCAATAGTCAGTTGTGATTTTGGAGGTGGCATCTAGTGGTCATTTGATGAACTGCATATTAATGTTTTGGCTTCAGCATTTGTGGTGGTTACTTTATGGCACAGGACTTGACTCCATCAGATGCTGTTGAGCAGGTCCTTGGCAGGTTTTCTGACAAATATGCAGGTTTCATTAGTTTGAGTCTAAACATGTATGGCTCTAATGGTTGGTGATCTTAGTACAAGCTAAAGAATAGCAGCAGTTCGAAGTTACAAGTGAGGCTGCAGGAATAAGTGTTGGAGTTGTTGTATGATATATATATCTGCAGTAAGACAGTAAATCATTGTTAGAACAGCAGTTGGCCTGTCCTGCTCAAACTGTTGCCCTTGCAGTTAGCAAGAAACATTTCACTGGAGTCTTTCTTCTCTTTCTACAGTATTTTCATGCTGTTTGTGATCTGGCTGCTTCGGAGGTATCACTCTTTGGCTCAGGTAAATTTGCACTACAATGTACTGTATGTTTTGCCTCCTTTTTCTCCCCTGTTTGCTTCATTGCCACCGGAAATATGTTAAATTACCCCTGGCAAATCTTGGCGTAATTGCACCCAATTAAAATGCACAGATTAATCAATTGTGGATTTAATTGACTCATGGTTGTTTTGTGATAATGACTGCCATCTTGTGCTTTTTCCTCTCTCCGAATGAAGAGGGCTGCATTATACTGTAGGTCTGACTATACACTGAAGAATATTAGATGTTCTTTTTCTTCAGCAAATATGTTTTGTTTGACCCAAAAGGATTATGAATTTCTAAAGTAGATCAATCTTTGTTTGGGGTGTGAGGGTTTGTCCCCTGTGGTGTTTTTGAAGCCGGCCCATCAGGCGTAGCAGCGCTCCACATTATCATCCTAATCTGAAGTAAATGACACTCTAATGTGGGGGCTCCAATGGATCCTATTACCTCTGGACCAGGTCCCACAAAGGGGCCTCACCTCCTCCTTCTCTCCTGCTCTGCTCACACTGAATAAATCCTCTTCTTACCTCCAACCCTTTTACAAAGGTCATCTGTCAGTCAATAGTCTTTAGTGCTCTCTGGCCCTCCCACTCTCTTATTCTAACTCCTTTTCTTCCTCCTTCCCCTCCTATACATCTGTAGCCTTGACAGCATCATTGCTGGACACACATTGATAAACGGACTGCCCTTTATCTGTGTGTGTTTGTGTGTATATATCTGTCTTTTTATGTATCTACCTGAGCCAACCTTTGTAACCACCTATAGGCGATATATTGGGTTTAGACTGACAGCTGCCGTGCTACCCTATCTAAATTCTGTAGCACACAGGTTATTGATTTTTTTTTTATTGAAAATAAAATGACTTCAATTTGTATAGAAGGCCTTAAGGAGACTCCCTCCTCTGTGATATTTTCACAGATTTGTCTACAGGGATGTCATATACCAAGCTGTCAGCCACATCAGTGATCATTTCATCTATAATTTGCCCTTCTCTCTAAGTGAATATAAATGCACTGGGATAATTACTAGGGATGTTTTGTTAGAGAATCCTTCTTCACGTCTTCCTCTCATTTTCCCTGTATAGAAGATGATTCTCAGCCTTACTGTAGCTGCCTTCTTTGACAGCGTAGCATATGTCATGGTGAGTTACTCTTGTCTGTTTCACTAAACGCACACATAGTGGCCTTTTTTTTGTGGATGGTTTGTGAAAATGTTTCCCTGTGCCTTTCTTCCCCAGGGTGAGTCGCATCCAGAAGGAGCGCTTTGTGACTTCCAGGCGTGGTGGCTAACGTACTTTGGTGAGACTAAACTTAATTAATTACTTACTGGCACACTTTTAACAAGAGTTGAGTAAGCCAGCAAAGATTCGACAAAGAGCATCTGTTGAAGAGCTCATATATCACGGTGGGAAATAATATGACTTTGTCATTTCCTTTTTTGGCTTGAGAACAAAATGTGCCTTGACACTTATTGCTCCAGCTTATAGCACATTTTTCACAGAGAGCTTATTTGAAATGCAATGTGAGGAGTTGTTTCTGAAGGCGACAGGGCTAGAAAGTGAGCTTTTCAAAGTGTTACTGTTTTTAAATAGCTAATTGTTAAGCAGCTATTGGTTAAAATATAACCAAACTTCTATATTAAAAAAAAACTAAAACTGCACTTTGTTATCCCCAAATCACTGGATAGAAACTTGGTTATATGCATTCTGTTGTGTTTAAGAATGAGTTTATGGTTCTTCTCTCTCATGGTATTGATTTAATTTGAATGTAGTGACTTTTTTAATGTGTGTAAAAGCCTATATTTATTGCATTCATTTAGTCAGCTCAGCCTGTGCATCCTGTCCTGAGTTTTTCAGGAAAAAGGAGATTGGATGTGCACCAGCTTTCAAGGGTGGTAACGCATCAGTTAAACTTCATGCATCATTCAGAAGTATTCACACACCCATAGCAGGAATACCACAAGATGTGACGATGGTGTAATACTTGGGAGTGTGCACAATGCTGTGTACTTATTGGCCCATTGCAGCCATTCAGTATCGCCCTCAAACCAAATGCCTTAGTGTTTAATCACTATTTCCTATATGAGGAGATGATTTTCCTCCAATGACAGTACAGCATTTCATTTGGGTTTATCAGGCACATATATGGCTAGTGAGAGGATTTATCTGTGATTCAGACTGATGAGGCAGGACTGTTTTTACATAAAAAATCTTGGTTTTATTTGCATTGCTGCCATTTGTTGCAATTACACCTCCTTTAGCTATTATTAGCATAAGGAGTCTTAGTTAGAACTGGCTGCTAATACGACACCAGGCTTGTTTTATAGGTCTCACAGGCAGACATACAAGCACACACACTCAGACGGTTACAAGATAATGGGCAGTGAGTTAGTGCTGCAGGGTTGGTTCCTGTCACCTCGGTTTATCATGAGGATCCTCACGCTGAGGACAAACAGTTGTACATAAACACTGGGCGAGCAGGCACTTTGTTCTGTTGCAAAGCATCAAATCTAGTGGGAGCCGCATAACACAGCTCTGTTTCTAACTCCAACCAATAAAATGTTATGAAATGTGTTTAAAATGGTTGAAGTTGGTAGCAGGGGCAGCGTCAGGACAGGTGGTGAAGCTGAACTGTGTGTTGCAAAGTTAGAGCAAAGCTTCGCCTGCTGTCTGGTTACGCAATGCTGTAACAATGACAGTGATTTGTTGTGATAATAACATAGACAGCCGGCCTCCTTCCTTCTTAGTCACCGCACACTGCTCCTAAAGGTTCCTTAAGTGTGAAAGGAGTGTGTGTTTTGTATATTTGTAGGTGCATGTGTGGGGAGTGTATTGTGTGAAACTGAGTAAGATGAGTATGTTGCTCAGACAGAACCCATCATTGTGACAACCAGCCCTGCCTGTCCTGTCAACACACACACAGACACACAAAGGAAAAATGGCCAAATATGAGGGCAGGAAAAGGAAAAGGAGCTTTCTAGACTCTTCCTTGTCTCTGTAAAATACTTTCATGTTCCCCCTGTGCTGACTTCGCTTCCTTTCCCTTACTTCATTTCTTCTTTTCTTTTCAGCTTCTTTACACACGCTCCAGTCCACTCTAAATTCGTCACCCCCGCTCTCCTCCTCCACGTTATCTCCCTCTGCTTTTCCACAGTTCATCATTATCTCTCTCTGAGCTCCCCCCTCTCATCCATCACCCTAAGCCACAGGTTTCCCTCATATTACTGCAGAATGGGCCTTCATTTATCAAAAACTGGAATGCATGCATGCACACACACACACACGCACGCTTGTATAGATGTGTGTGTTTGGACACACAATTGCAGGTGCATGCTGTGTTGCTGTGGGGGAGTTGTGTTGTAATTTGACCTTGTTGTTTTTCTGTGTGTGCGTGTGTCTCTCTGCAGACTGGAGTGCCTTGGCCTGGGTTTGCCTCATCACACTGAATTTGTACCTCAACCTTGTCCGAGAAGTAAGCACCAACAGATATGAGATGTGAGTAGGGGACCTAGGGGTGTAACCAACAGTTATTCATGGTTTTTATTGGGAGATTTTACTGCCCCCCCCCCAAATATTGTTTGATTTCAAATGTCTTGCTTTGTCCAACCCAGAGTCCAAAACCCAATATTATTAAATTTACAATGTTTTAAAACTGAAAAAATTAGTAGATCCTCACATTGGACAATCTGGAACCTGAGAATGATGAAGTGTTTAATTTATGATCAAAAAGCTGCAAATTGTTTTTCTGACAATCCATAAATTGATTAATCGACTAATTATTTCAACTCTAAGGAAAATGTTCCTCCCACGTGTGCAAGCAGGTTGTTTTCTGTCTCAATGTCCCCTTTGTTTCTTGTTTTGTTTGGCCATTTCCCTTTGCGTATGTGTTTGTGTGTATGTGCATGTGTTTGGTCTGCGAGAGCATGTGTCTCCCCGTAGAGCATTGACAGCCCCCGTCCTCCTCCTTCTCCTCCTCCTCCTCCTCTATTCTGTTCCAGTCAGCCGACGCTCTAATTGAAAAGGGAGTGAGTGTCAGCCGTTAAGTGTGTGTGATTGTGTGTGTGCGTGCACACCCGTCGTCACGCTTTGTGGCTCTATGTTTCTGTCGCTCAAATTCCCATGAGCACTCTCCATAGTGCGAGTGTGAATACGCTTGCGTGTGTGAGATATTTTCTCAATTTCCATGCCTAGCGCGAGGCTGACACAAACACACATTCTAAAAAAAAAAAGGATGTATGCACTCTGTGGGCAGAAAAGAAAGCTTTAACAAGTTGGCGGCCACTCTGTTTTGCAAGTTGATTATTCATAGTTATATCCCCTGGATGTTCTTAGGTGTGCACCCCCCCACACCCTTCTGTTTATGAGGGGTTGGGCTGGTTAAAGAGGTGTGCCCCACCCCCCGGGAGTTTCCCTGCATTGATTAGCAATAAGCCAGACGATATAATGGTAGTATAACTCAGAAGTAGACGGCTTTATGGGCGGGGGGAAGGGGGCAAGCTAGGGGGCCAAAATTGGCTTGCTTCAGAGCCTTGACAGCTGCATACCTCTCAAGGGTCCAAAGGGAGTAGGTGGGAGGAAGATGTGTCTGTATTTTTGCGTGGATCTGGTCATACCTGACACGAAGGGGAACTTGCCAGTTAATAGGTTAGGGTGAAGCAAAGACAGGGCGTCAGGGTGTCCGGAAGGTTGTCATTTATTGACTGTGCATAGATAAGCTGTGTGTGTTTAGGCGGGCGAGTGTGTGGCTTTACATGCATGCACAATTACCCCTCAGCCCCCTACCCCAACCTCCCACTTTCTCTCTCTTACACAAACGCATACACACCCGCGCACACACACTGTGACGGCACAGTGTGATGGTTTATAAATGAACAAATCACCGGAGGAGATGGAGAACGGAGGCTGGATGATCTAAGAGTGATTGAAGTGGATGCAAGAGAGGATGGGAACTGTGTTTGTGTGTGTGTGTGCGTGCATGTATGTATGTTTATGGGAAGGAGTCAGGCGTGTGGTGTGAGGTGGTGAGAAGTGAGATTGAGCCACGAGAGAGATTTCTACATGAGGTAGCGTGTGTGCACATGTGTGCCGTGCAGGTGTGCGAAATGCAGAGCGCATAGCAGCCCTGCTGTGCCTCATTAAGCCCATGTAGCGCGAAGCTCCGGACCTCGTCATCTCCCTCTCAAAGCGATGCGAGTATGTGGTGTGTGTGTGTGCTGCAGTATGTCTCTGTGTGTGTCTGTGGATCTGCGAGCTATCAACATTGATTTCCTGACAAGCACCCCCTCATCACCACCACACACCAAACGTCACACCACCACACAGACTTTCTCTCTCTCTTGCTCTCTCTCTCTGTCTTTGCCGTGTCTCTCTTTCGCACTCTCCCTCCCTCTCTCTCTCTTGTTCCCCTTTCCTCTCTCAGTTTCTCGATTGCTTCCTCCATTTCCTTTTTCTACCCTTTCTCCCTTGTTTTCCCTTTTTCTCTCTCTCTCTTTCCCTGGATCTATTAATTTCCTATGTCTCTTACCCACCCGCTGTCCTGTTCTATATAAACCACCAGCCATCTCCCGTTTTCCACTACTTCCCACCCACTCGCACACTGCTGTCCATCAGATGGGGGCAGAGAGGGGGGATACACTGTGCCCTAGTGAAATAAGAGCGAGAATCTGTGTGTGTGTGTGTGTGTGTGTGTGTGTGTGTGTGTG
>JAPMOB010246552.1:0-15063 GCA_029875015.1 Lepomis gibbosus | reverse complement strand
TCTCAACATGGGCCTGGAAATCCCTCAGCTTAATGCTTGTGTGTAAATCAGTCTATTTAATGCTTAATGTCTAAAATCCAACCTACGCTCACCATTTTGTGCCTCCATGCTGTTGGCCCTGTCAAGTGTAGTTTTGATTCTAATTTAGCTGTTGTCAAAATGTTAGCAGCTAAATTAAGTTACATACTGTCTCACCAAATGACTGACCATTCCACACAAGGAAATTGACAAATGTATCTCATAGCTGACTACTTCCTTTTTATTTTTTAAGATGATTAATAAAATTCCCAAATATGTATATAATTTCTGATGTGTGGGGTTTTTTTGTTTTGTTTACCATGTGAGCAGGTTAAATTTTAAATTAAGTTGTTTTAGATTTGTCATTTGAGGCAGCAACTAACTCTTACCCTATTAAATTGATAAATCATATGGGAGAAAAGAAAATCCTCACATTTTAGATATTTAGAATTTGTGCTTGGAAAATTACTCAATTATTCTATTATTGAAATAGTTGCATATATTTTGGCAATTTATTAAAATACTAATCAGCTGTATTCAAGTATTGTGCAGTAATGTAAACTGCAGTAAGAGACAGTAAAATTCAGTTACCAGTGAGACAACCCATCTGAAGAAAAGGCACAACACTGCACCATAAACATGAAAACACTGACGTACATTCGTCAACACACACCTACGGTTTTGAAAGTTCCAGCATTTTATTATTTAAAACATTACTCTAGTCCACATTTTAATTACATGAAATTCAATGAAGATTAACCATTAACAGAACAAAACAGTATATAAAGATGCATATGAAGGGATAAAAGTTAAGTCTGAGCTTTGAGCTCTGATATAATGAAAAGTGAAACAATTAGCTGAAATCAGCCAGGCTATAGCTGAACTTCCATCCTACCGTAATCTCTTTATAATTAGGAATCAAGTGCAGAAAAGATGAGCTTTACAGCAATAAGGCCAGGCCAAGACAAATAAAACATTTTAAAAAAACACAACCCATGTCAAACTGATCCCAGAGCCGAGAAAGAGACTAAGGCTGTGAAGGGGAGTCTCTGTACCATTAAGATTCAAACAGAGGCTTAACTGTCAGTTATCAGCAGCATGAAGACAAGCCCTCCACAGATTAGCAATAAATCACATTAGACATTTAGCAATAAAATGAATGTGTTGAGTATGTGTAGGTGTTTAGTTGCATCTGTTATGTGTCAGAGTCACAGCTAATGTGTGACCAATTATGAGCCTTTGCTACTTTAAACTAGCAGATTAAGAATCAACAACTGTACATCCAGAGCAGATAGAGGGCGCAAGCATAGTGTTGCTAAAAAACAGTAGATTTTGAGACATCTGTAAAAAATCTTTAGACACTCTGGGCACCACCAGTGTCTGAAAAAGACAAAGAACAAGATAGGATTTACTCTAAAATTATTAGACTATTAGTTTATGTACATACAAAAACTTATTGTTGCATGGTAACACAATACAGGGCCTTGGCTTAGAGTATTTGGCAATCACACAAACAAAACTAATACTAACTACAAGGATTGTAATCCATACCGGGTTCCTTCAGTGCATGTGCATTTCCCACCAGCCCAGACAACGATTCAGTGTTTCCATTGAGGATCTCCACAGACAGGTTGTTATTTTGCTGCTCCTCCACTATTCTCTTCTGTAGTTCCTCCTAATTATACAGCACACAGTACATCATTAGATGAAGATTTTGTATCACAGGGATTTTACACCCTGACTTCCCTTTAATATATACTAAAAATAAACATGTGGGTTTTTTTAGTTGCTGTTACACACCTCACACATGACTGTAAGCTGCAGCGGCAAGTCATCCACCTTCACAAAGTCGTCCTCATCAGATTTCTGACTGGTGTTACCTGAGCCCATCTCCTGCATCAATAATATTAACAAAATCAGTACACAACAGCAATAATAAGGGGTCCAGTGTGTTACTAGTGAGTAATGGTGTAGACACTATTTTGATACAATCTGATAATTGGATAAATACAAGTATCCAGAGCATATTTTAAATGAAACTAAGCATCTTCAGCCTTGGACTTACATCTACATTGATCATGACTGGTGAGTCTGTGTCAGGGCTGCTAGTGGTGGTTGTTTCCTTTTGGAAATCCTGATCATGGAAGACTGCAGAGCTTCCTTCTGAGGCAGCAGCTGCCCCAGCTTTACTCTCCTCCTCAGGACTCTGGTATGCCGCCATGTCACGGCCCTCTACTGTGGAATCTGCTGTCCCCACTGACTGGTTGATTTCTGCAAAACAAAGACAAAAAACTTATGTGATAAAAAGATGATGGACAAACAAAGGGTCTAAAAATAAAAGATTTCTATCAGACAAAAGCCAGTTTGACATTTTCCAGTTCAAAGGAAATTTCCACTGAAAATATCAAGAAGGCCTCACCAGCATCCTCTTTCTCTGAACTCCTCTGTTCAGTTTTAGTGTCCTGGGTTTCACTGGGTCTTGTACCCTGAAGCATGACACAATTACACAGGTCAGGCTCAGAAAAACATGCTGAATAATAAAAAAAGGTACAGTTGTTTATGAAACATTATCTCTATGACCAACTGTAACCCTGACCTCCTGCTCCACCTGTCCATCGGCAGAAGCCTGTAAGGATGTTTGCACATCAACAGGTCCAGCTTCAAACTCCTCCATTTCCTCCTCCTCATTCTCATCCTCTCCACTGCCGTAGTTTGTCAGGGCCTGAGTCTCGGCTTTGGAAAGACCTGCAAGAAAGCCAGTGCACAAGAGTGAGAGATACGTGTGTGTTACACTAATGCATGCATGTATGTGTATTTAAATAAAATTGCAGACAAACATTTAACATACATGAATTGGTACATATTAGCATTGATTGGAATCTTTGCTTATTTGCAGCTAAATTATTTTACTAACTTGAAAAAGCCATATTCTCATTGACAGTGATGGCACAAATTATTTAACAACATATTATCCTGGTATTTACAGGATGAAAATGTGAAGGGTGGACTTTGGCTTACTTTCTGAGGAGTTGTTTCTTCACTAAGTAAAACCAAAGTGCCCTTTTAATATGTTCACTTACTGATTGACAGAGGCATTCCTTGTCTATCCCCTTCATCCTCATCTTCCTCTTCAACCTCTGAAGCACTGCTCCTGCTGTTCTTCCTCTCTGTCTGCAGGTAAAGGTCCCGGAGAGTAGAATCACCTTCCTGCTCAGCTTCATCTTGGTCCTGGAAGAAAAAGAGAGAGAGAGAGATTATTGTAACCCGCATTCCTGGTTTGCTAATTAGTATTGACAATTTCATTATCAGTTTTAAAATGACTGACCTTGTCTTCATCTGTGTAGGCTGGAGAAACTGATTTATTACCACCAGCTATTGTATTTTCCTAATTAGAGGAATAAATTAAAGAGTTAAAGAAGTCTCATTCAAACACATTTCCGTGCCACAGTGTTTTCCTCAAACATACTTTTTGAATTACCTAAAATACAAAGTGGAAAACAGAAAAAACAACTAACCTTGAGACTGTGCTTTGCTTTACTGGGTTGCTCAGCCCTCTTCTTATTTTTGTGTTTGGCGATGCTGCTGCTGTTGTCCAAATCCTGCATGAGCCTAAAGAAGGCAAGTTCATTGAAGAGGATCTCTGAGATCTCCACCAAAAGGTCCTCTCCACAGTCCTTCAGAGTACGGCCCACAAATTTACTGAGAGAGTCCTGGAGCATGAGAGAGTGAATGTCAAAAAAGGGTGTTCTTTATTAAACTTGAGTCACCTCCACTTGATGAACCTGGTACTGGTCACACCTGCAGTATGCCTCCCAGCTGTCTGTGGAAAAAGCGAACAAACTCCTTGCTTTCATCGTTGTGTTGGGTGAGAGTAAGAACCATGCGCCGCACACAAGTCAGCAGCTGGAGGGAACACACCTCATCCATGTTCTCCTAATAAAAAAACATGAACATTACAGATTGACTTAACTCCTTAATAACTCTTTATATTCACAATGTTGCACCCAGAACTGACAACAAACATTTAGCAATTAATTACTAACAAGCACACTTTTTAAAATTTAATAGCTCAGATCAACTATAGGAAATTCATATTTCTTCAACCCCAGTACACTCACAGCACAAAGCTAAGAAGCCACCCTGCAGCTCCGTGTTGGTTACCCTACCTTAAGGAAAGGAATGACCTCTGTCATGATAGCTTTGATCTGACGATCCAACTGCTGGGTGTCAATCTGAGGGCAACGCACATCACCAGCTGCACCTCCTGCTCACAGAGAAAAAACATAATTTTATTCAAACATTCTGCTTAATTAAACAGCTACGTGAACGGCAATGATAGTGATGCTGCAGGTCTTTGCATAGTGTACTCAGGCAGGCTTATATGATTGGGTACCTTCCGCTGGGTCAGCAGGGTTAGCAGAAGGATGTTCAGCATTTGAGACTTCAGAGCCACCTGCACCTGCAGTGCTGGTGCTGCAGGGGTTAAACTCAGCTTTAAGCTTCATGCGCTCATATTCCCTAATCCTGGCCAGAGCTTTGTCTAAATGAATCACCGTGTTTCCTATCAGAGCAGCAAAGAAAGGAGAGCGGGGTAGTGAAAAGGAGACACAAATGGGATCCAAAAGGTTCAAAATCAATGAAGTAAGAGAGAGAAGACTGTAATGGATATTAATGCATCTGTAACCAGGTTTACACTACAGGATCAAACAAAGTATACCAGCCTTACTCCTTATGTATGACACTGAAGTTCCCAAAATCTGACAGCGCATTTTTCTATTGCCTCTTATGAAAAGTAATATTCTTTAGTTTGGGCATGTAGTATTGATCCTGAGGTGTAACCTGGTTGATTTACAAAGACATGGTCTGAGTAGTCCAGCTGGAAAAAGTGAAAAAGGGTACCCCAGTTTGATATAGTTAAAGGCAAAGCGTTTCAGCTGAACACCAGGATGTGGGAAAAGTTTCAGATAGGTATACACTTAAAAAAGCTTCAGCACCTTGCTTTCCAAACTCAGAATGTTTTTACATGCATAACTATACCCAGATCATCATTAGCAAATGGTTCCAGGTTGGAGGAGGTTGACATGGTGCTGTCGTTGTCCACAGATTCTGCATCATCCCTCTTCTTCATTGGGTCCTGTGTGAGCCTCAAATTTTTCTCCACCACCTCCTGAAAAAGGTGAAGATTCTGTTATGAGGCAGCCACAGCATATATATGGCATGTTCTTAAGCAAAAAGGTTTTCTAGCCAAATGTTTGGATTAAAGAAGATGGGATAACTCATCACAGATCTACTTGTAAAAAGTAGATGCCTAACATCCTAGAAAAATTTTCCGGTATATTCTATCGGCAGACGCGATGGTGGCTTCTCTTGCCATTCTACTAATTTGGAAAATTACACATTTCATCCATCTTTCTTGAACAAAGGCATTATTTAGACAGACAAAAGGCCTGGCTCCCAATTAGCATTACTCTGGGGATCTTGGCCCAGAACAAAGAACACGTGTCTGATCTGGCAAAAGTGTTGTGGAGAGATGAGGGTCATTCTTTATAGACAGGCTTCTGAAGTCTTGCTGTCAAGTTAAATGAAAAGACAATGAATACGGGGGAGGGAAAATTAAAATCAGAGAATAAAGAAAGACATGAAAGATAAAAAGAGACAAGGCAGTGACGGATGAAAGGAGACAAGGGTGAGAGAGAAACTAATGAAAGATGTATTGAAATGTAGAAGAGGAAGCAAGTAAAGGTGATTTAAAAAAAACTAGGTGCAGGATGACAATAAGGAGTGAGGGAAAGACTGCAGGATTGGTAGAGGCATTTGAGAATACCACACTGGGAAGCAATAATTTGTCTCTTACTGCATCACTGGTAGCCAGACTCTCACTGGGTGTGAGCTCAGACTGAGAGCCTGCAGCCCACACCACAGGACCAAGACGGGGTAACTGTTCCTCAGCTGCACTCTTCTCTGCCAGGTGCCTAGTCACTATATCCTGGCAAAACAACAGGGAGAGATTACTGTAATGTTCTTAAGAGGAAACTACATTTAAATCAAAGGCCAGGCTCAGAATACAGGAGTTTTAATGCCTGATTTAAAAATCAGATTACATCACATAAGATTACCTCAAGTCAACAAATGTGCATGAGTAAAAATAAGTAAAACATTTTTTTCCAGTCTCTTTCCAAACAAAATAAATACATTAATAGAAAAGTTAAGTGCTTTGCAATATATTGCGGTAATTATCATTGTTTTATTGCTCAGGGCTACAAACACACTTATTACACGGCCCTCAGCATTTCAAGGCCACATGTCCACCACTCTACAGTAGTCCTTAAAACCTGTAGTATCCAGCAGCCTCATGCCGTTGCCATATCAAAAGTTCCTTTTCTTCCTAATTGTCATTTGTTGTCTTCTGCAGGTCTGGTCGGCCCAGAAAGCAGAGATATTTCATCCAGACTCTCTCAAATATGAATTAATTATGTCTGGAAATAGTCTGAGATCAAAATCTGTCACCAGTCACCAGATAATATGTGCCTCTAAGAAAACAACCCCTGTGACCTAGAACCCAAACAAGAACTCACACCATATTCTCTTTACAAGCAAATCAAGGCCTGAGAATCTAAAAAGCCCAGCATAAAGGATACATCCATACAAGATTAAAACAGCAGCTGAACATTCACACAGTACCATTAGTAAGGAGTTACATGTATCTGCACAAACCTGTAGGGAATACAGTGCTCTCTGCCGTAAGTAGTCTGTGTTGAGCAGCTGCAGCTCATGGAAGAGCTCGATGAGGAAGTGGGGACGG
This sequence comes from Lepomis gibbosus, assembly GCA_029875015.1. Taxonomy (NCBI): domain Eukaryota; kingdom Metazoa; phylum Chordata; class Actinopteri; order Centrarchiformes; family Centrarchidae; genus Lepomis; species Lepomis gibbosus. Next base: position 8,243 of record JAPMOB010246552.1, on the reverse strand, counting down.
GACTCATTCTGGGATATCAAAGTAGCCACCTCAGAGTAGATGGTCTCCCTCAGTGCCTCAAACAGTGAGAAGTCGCTGCTTGCATCTACAGGTTCAAGATTTGACAACGTAAGATTTGTGCAGACTCATTGTGTGTGGCATAATCTCACCCATGAGTAAAAAACAAGTCTGCCCTTGGGTTAAGCCAAAAATAGAACATGCATAGGATGTTTAGGTGATATAAGAACCAAATGATGCTTGAGTTTGGCATTGTGAATTTACCTGGTGCTTCTGTGCATGCAATTCTGTTAGAGAGGAAGGGTGTTCTCCAAGCATAGGCTGTGAGTAAGATAAATTAAAGTGACAACAAAGTAAATTAACCCAAAACTAAAATGAAACACATGGTAATGACAGATGCACAGAAATTAAATTAAAATAATAAATGTTATAATAAAAAAACTAACGCAAAATAAGCCTGATACAAATATTAAATGTACGGTATACAAAGAAAAACAAAAATAACACAGACACGAGAGACATGAGATGGGTGCATAACTTTTACTAAAAGTAGTCTGACTCATACCAGAGGATAGGTCATTTTGTTTCTTCCCAAGCTTAGTTTTGCTGTCAAGTTTCTCTTGAGTCAGCTTGTCCAACAGACTCTTATTCTGGTCCTTCTGACGAGACAGGGCTGCCCTCTCCTGGGCAAAGTCTGCAGTACTGCTAACGCTGTCACTCTCGAGGCCTGCAGTAAACATAAAAAAATTTAAAAGATAAACACTGGTGAAATTGTCCTCATTAAGTCTTCTGCTAATTTGGTTCCAGCAAATAATACAGGAGATTTGACTCCATTTTGATACCTTCACTGTTCTTGTTGTGCCCTTTGCTCCTCCTACGGCGACTCTTAGAATTAGGTGTCTTGGTTCGTGAGGCCAGGTTGGCTTGTGCAGATGCCTTGCGCCCGGCCTTAAAAGTCTTTGTGATGGTGGTGGGATCAACGGGATCAGGCATGCTGCTGAAGCTTTCCTGTGATGCCCTGTCAAATTCTTGAGGTCGGGAGCAGTGGTTGGTGAAAGTGGGGGAGGACGAGGGAGACTCTTGGGGCTCCATTTTAGATTGGTGATGCTGGACGGTGTTGTTTGCGTAGGAGGTTTTAAGCCAGCCAGCCGCTCTAAAGGGGAAAACAAATAAATGAACAATAACGTTTACTTGAATAAATATAAATGTCTTTTCAAGCAAAAATGATGTACATACCCTCTCTCAGTATTGGTATTAAGAGGAGAGCGCTGCAGTGGAGGAGGGAAACTCATGTACTCTGTTTTGATTGAAGTGTTTGGGTCTAACTGCTGCTTCTGGTGGTCATGGGTTGCATGACCTGCTGCCCCCTGAGGGAACTCACCCATGGGCGCAGGAAAAAGTGGAAATAGGTTTAAGCCTGCAGAGTGAAAGAAAGGAAAAAAACTTAAGTTGCTGAAGTTTAAGTGTTAATGGTCCACAGAATCAATTAAATTACGACAGAAGCACTTTTGACCTTTCATTTCTGCCCCACTGAGTCACTAACTCAAAATATACCACTTACTTCAAATTCAAATGTACTAATTGGAAACGGTTAAGCCTAAAAGTACTAGCAACATTATTTAGCCAGTGTACAAAAACCACATTAAGAAAAAAACTTTCCCAAAATTTTCTATAATTTATTTTCTTGAACATTCTGATTTTCTTTCATTGCAAAGAGGCACTGCCAAATATTTCATAAATGCAATAACTTATTCAAGGTCATGATTTATTTCAGAATCGCTAGAGGGTTTTTGGCACTCTGAGTCACATCATAACCAAAAACCCTCTTTAGCTCATCTAAAAAAAGGTCCCTGAAAACCCTGTCTATCCAGTCTCATTTAGATGTTTCAGCTTTCTGTCGCATGTCATTCTAAACAAGTTTTGTGTGAGAATTAAGCTCAGGAGATAATAAATATGCATGCTATACTGGGAAGGAATGGGGATAAGGCAGCAGTTGACATGTTGTTGGTTGAAGGATGCAGGTTAGAAGAGAAGGGGAGGAAGACACCAGGAGAGGCTGAGGGACTGGAGCGGGATTCCTGGGATGACCCATGCTTCTGTGTCTGCCAACCTGCTGTTGAAGTCTGCTGATGCTGCTGTTGGCGAATGAGGTCATTCAGGACCTGTTTTAGTCTGAAGGAAAAGTATGACAGATTATTGAACATTTTAAAAGATTATCTAATTGATAGAAATAAAGTGGTGTACTGTTGGATACTATTGTCTTCACCTTTGTACATTGTTTTGCTGCCAAGTCAGCTGGGTGTAACACTGGTTGAGCTGGTGCATTACCAAGTGGACCTGTGGTGATGACAGGTTGTTGGGTAACACACTGTACTGACCTGTCAGCAAGGTTTGCAACATATAAGAGAGTGTCTGTGGAGGAGAAGAGAGGGAGAGGGGAGAAGAATGTATTATTTGACAATTATTTCATTATGTTTAAAAAGACACAGTAAAAAGGTACCTAAGCAAAGACTGGATTGAAAACTGTGAGCAGAGAACAGTGACCACACTGACAATTCCACCATGACTTCGAATTAAGTCTACAAATGCAGTGCAAGTTTGTGTCAATTATAAAGTATGTGTAAGTATTTGTTCAGTGCACCGACCTGCTGGTCCTGCAGGAGGGTCTGACACATGCTTGTGCTGAAGTCCAGCTGTCTCTGCAGCTGGCTGACCTGTTCCTGCCAGTGACATGAGCCCTCGGTGAAGGAGAGCTCAGAGGCCCAGCGCAGGTTCTCCTGCCGCCGTGTGCCTCCATGCTGACTCGCAGACTGGTTCAAACTTCTGGACTGCTGCTGCTGCTGCTGCTGCTGCTTGACCTTAGACTTGTTATGAAGAGATGAATTCCTACTTCCTTCACCTGAGAAGGCAGGTGGAGGCTTCAGGTTGCTAAAGACATAAAAAAAAAGTGAGCACATCATTTTTAAAAAACAGATTACAGATTATCAATATAATACAATTGCTTCTGTCTCCACTTGGTCTGACCTTCCTTGATTCTTCCTGTTACTGTAAGAGCACTGGTTCCTGCTGGATGAGTAGATGTGGATGTCGTCATCAGAGCTGCTCTCTTCACATTCTTCCTGCTCCTCTTCCTCCTCTGCACCCATCTCCGAGCGATATTCATCCTCATCCTCATCTTCATCATCATCAAGATGGCAGGGAGAGGAACCCCAGGTAGCCATTGTCCTAAGTACACATCCAAAAATGTATAAAAAATGTTGAAATAAATAGCACCAAGCTACAGCTTTCACATTATGTTTGAGCAAAATGTAAGAGCTCACGTTGTACATTGAGGCTGCTGGGTGGGTTCTTCTGAAAGATCTAAACTAACTAAAAAGCTAGCGGATTTCTTCTATCTTGGGCCTCAGTGGGACAGGCTCATAGAACAGTACATCCCCTACCTTTCATCTCTACTGACAGACTGTGAGGGTGTAGCAAGGCCTTCTTGGTCATCAGTCTGCCGGGGAGAGTCAAGGAGACCACTACGCCGCTGGTGTTCAGCCATCAATGACTCAAGGTGCTTTCGGCGCTGTCTTAGTTCTTCACGCAAAATTTGGTGGCGGCGCATCTCTGACCAAAGCTGATGGCAACACAAGAACAGTGGGGAACACTCATCGTAATCTGGACAGTTCTGGAAGTACCAATGTCATTTTGACAGTTGACTAGTGCTAGCCAAGGATCATTGTGTTTGCAAGGTGCTTACCTCATTGTCTGTGACTGAAGAAGTGGCTGCTTCTGGAGCAGTGGGTTTGAGCACAGCGGAGTTGGCTTTGGGTTCCGAGGAAGAGGAAGTCTGGACAGCGGCCGGAGTGGAAACTGCAACTGGAACCTTCCTCAGCAAGCCCTGCTGACTCACTGTGCTGGACACAGATGACTAAAAAGGACACCACAAAAAGTTAAAAGGGTATATTTTGTTAAATACAAATATCTAACCCTTTAAATAAACAGCAAATTTACACTCATTTGCCAGTTCGAGGTAGGCTGAGATAAAATTAATGCAGTTTATTTTAACAGCCGTGTAATAAATCCTGCCTTCAAGATAGCTGTTTACTTTTGTTGAAACGGTTTTCGATTGTTTATTAGATTTTATGGTCACTTTAGAAAATTGTAGTTGATGGTGTTCTTTACTGAGATGTATTCATATTTTTAGTCCTCCCTGGTTGATTTAAATAGAGTTGACAAACTGATAAAAACTAATCTGATATCATTTCTACAAACTGATTCTGTTTTGTATCAATCCTAGTTCAGATTTTTGGCATATTATTTGAGGAAGACATAAGATGTAAAATACCTGGAGGTCAGGGCAAGCCCACTGAAGGTCCTGGATTTTGCCTTGGATTTCAATGAGCCTCTGGCGCTCTTCATGGAGCTGCTGTAGCTCCTGCTTCTGCTGGCGCAGTTTCTCCTCATACAGCTTCTTCCTGTCTCCAGAATAAATTTGATGCAAATGAATTCAAGTCACATCCCACAGACAAGTAAACATTCAGAATACAGTCAAAATAATGTTTTGGGACAAGTGTACAGACCATCAGTTTTGTCAGATATTTTATATACTGCACCTGGCCTTGCCAGAGAGAGTGAGTTCTCTGGGATTCTGTTTAGATATGGCCCCCAGCGATCCAGCCACATTAGCTCTGGTATTATTTGGCTGTTGGTGTAAAGCTTCATCCTCATTAGCTGTTGTGCCATCTGTGTCATCACTCTGAATACATACCGAAACACAAGATTTGCACAGTGTTCAGTTTTGTTTTTGGTTCAGCATGTATGTACTTGAAAATGTGTTATTGTAGCAGAGATAGATAGCCACCACCTCAGCTGTCAGAAAGAAAAATCCAACCTAAAACACTTAACTGTTGCTAAGTTGTTGTTAAACAACTGTTGCACATTTTCCTTACAGTCTAAGACTCATTATTTGTTTTATGGTGTGTTTTATTCCCATAAATAAGTGGCCAAACAAGATGCAACATTTTATGAGAAAACATTTAACCCCGAATGGATTGAAATACTACTAATATTAGTTGACAGCAACATCTTTAACATGCATTCTTTTCATTCTGCCATTCAAGTGTCAATACCTACTCCCCCACTACAGCACCTTTAACATTATTCTGTCATCTGCCTCACCTGAACCATGGCCACCAGCTCCTGAAGCTGCCGGAGTTTCTGCTTCGCTGTGTGCCGATGAACCTTTTGGGCAAAACCTCCATCATTCCCCAGACTGCTTCTTCGACTAGACCCAGATGCCTCACTGTCTGGAGCCACAGCCTGTGCTCCTTCATCATTATCGAGACCATCTTCATCCTCATCACTGTCCTTCACCCGATTATAAGGGGTGTCCCTATTGTACTGGCACTCTAAATGAGAACAAAGTTATAGAAATATAATTTAGATTGAGTTAAACAGTGTTACTCTGTAAAGTATAGTACAGTATAATTTAAAAGTGGGTTTAAAAGTTAGTTATATTTATACAATCGAAAAATTATGTTCCCAGGAAAAAATGCAATAATACACACAAATACCCAAAAGCAAGACTACCATCAGCTATGACTTGGATCTGTGTGTGCATGAGTGTACCTATAGCTGAGGGGATGTTGAGGCTGCGGAGGTTAGCTGCCGACCGGTTGTTGATCTCACACTCAGTGTTAAGTCTGCCATCACGGTTGTTAGTGGCACTACTCCTGACACTGCGCCCATTGGTCAGGCTGTTCAAATCTGTCCAGTTGCCAATGCGCTGTGGGTTTCTAAACCGATAAAATGCAGTCAGTTACGAATACATCACAATGTCAGTAGAGGAATTAGACACACCATGACCTAATAACACTATTATACTGTACCTTGAGCCCAGCAACAACAAACCTTCCCTCCCCCTACCATTTTAACACAAGCTGAGTCTATTTATAATCTAAGGCTTCAACTAAAGGTTATTTTCATTATCAATTAATCTGCAAATTATTTTCTCAATTAGTCATGTGGTTCATAAAAACAGCAGATAATAAATGCTCAATTTTCTAGAGCCTACAGTGATGATATCAAATGCCTTGTTTTGTCTAACCAACAGTCAAAATATTCATTTTAAAATAATTTATAATGATATAAGATTAGGAAAGACAGTAAATGCTCACATTTGAGAAACTAAAACCACCAAATGTTTGCCATTTTTGCTTGAAAATTGATTTAAACAATTGATCTAATTAATCTATGCTCAAAATTAATTATCTTTCCCTTTACTTACAGATTAAGTGACTAACTACTGCAGCTCTTGCATAATGATTAATCTTAAAATTAAAAAAAATAAATAAATATTTTAAATATATATATATATTTTTTCCTTTAGACTAACACACCTGATGTTAGTTATTGGCTGGCGGTTCTCCTGCTCTGAGTCAAACATGGCCTCAAACATCGAACTGTCCTCTGTCTCATCTTCCTCCTCCTGTTCCTCATCATCATCCTCCTCTTTCACATTCTCATTGACCGCATCCACCATCATGTCCGAAGTCTGCTCATAGTACTGAACCAATTCCCGCAGCTCATTCAAACGTTTGTGGACCTCCTTTAGCTTCCTGTAGGGAGTAAGAAGAACACAAATATATGAATGAAAGGCAAATGTAAACTATGTTTAGTAGTAGCAGTCAGAACAAGAGGGGAATTTACAATTCCCCCCTCTACTGTTGCTCAAAGTACAATCACCTAAAGAAAAGCAGCCCTATAAAGGGTGAAGGCTGAGTGTCTTCTTCAAGAAAAATTCAGCAAAGCTTGCAACTTGTAAACAAGAGAAGTAGGAGGTTTTGTGGCTACAAGGTTACACAATACCACCCTACATCACACCACCCAACTCTATTCAACACCCTGCTGCTGATATCTGACCTGCCCTTTCAACAGCTTGAGCTGTGTGTTTTTTTGTGTATACCTGAGCTTGTCTGTGGAATTGGAGCCGTCCTGGTGTTGCGTGAGTGAAGGATGAAAGGAAGTGGAAGCAGAGGCCCCATTAGAGGAGAGAGCAGATGGACAATCTGCAGATCCTCCCATACTGAGACTGCACTGCGTTGACAAGCCACGACCTGATGGGAACCACATGCAGTTCATCTTCACTTTATAGGGGCAAAAAGCCACAGAAATACTGCACAAAAAGGCTTTGGAAATACTCTTACATGCGTTATTATTGAGTGTTTGGTCTCTGAGTGAATGCAGTTCCTGCAGGATCTTGTCCATGGTTTGCTTTTTGTCTTGGAGTTCTTTAAGCTTGGTGAGTTTGGCACTGGCTGCTGTTGTCCCTGTGTCTAGGCCAGTATGGGGACCAGAGGCAGAGTGGAGGAGAGGCCTGTGTTGAGGTGGCCCAACAGCCTGGGGAGCCCTAGACCAGCACACCTCTCTAGAGAGGGAAAGGCTCTCTGCCTGACGACGGTTGTCTGGCACTGCTTTAGTCTATAAGCCATAAATAAAAACTTGAACTATAAAACTGTTATTCAGTTAAGACATAAACACATTTCTTGATTAAATACACATTTTTAAAAAAGTAAAAAAAATTAAAAAGGTAGAATAGGGGTGGCTAGGGGATATGCCATTTCAGGTTATAGTCTATTCGTCAATTTGTACACTATAAATATCTTGATTGACACATACATAATGTCATAATTTTGTGATAATTATTATTAATTATTTAAGAACTGCAGTTCAGAGTCAGATGAAATTTCAATATAGGAAATATTTCTGTAGGAGATTATGGCAGCCCAGTCTACGGTACCTTAGAGTCATGTAGCTGGTTGTGGAACCGCTGGATCAAATCGTTCAATTCATCATTCAGTTCTGATGTGATGCTCAGGCCTGAAACACTTCCTGTGGTTTCTGTGACAACTTACGAAAAAAACAAATGTCAAAGTCACATAGGAAAATGTTTTTTTTATGTTAATCATTAATTAGAAGTGGTAGAAGCTGTTAACATATCTACCAGAAAATATTGATACATATCAGTTCTTACAGTAACAGTTCCACTAAAATGATTCCAACTGAGTTGTCACTGACGCATCTCTGCCCGACAAAAAAGTAATGTATGTTACTTTTTCTTCTGAATAAAAAAAATGTTGGAATCATTATGTATATAAGTTATCTCATATTTACTCAGTACAATGAAATACATTTATGAAATATAAAGCATTTACTAATGTGAGCTTTTGAGTTTGTTACACAGGAAATCTGCAGTGGATGGG
>JAPMOB010246550.1:0-35017 GCA_029875015.1 Lepomis gibbosus | reverse complement strand
TAACTGGATGCACGTCAGCTTCATGAAGAGATACCTGCTATTATGTTCATCAGTGAATTTTGCAGGCTCTGTGTTTTGAAGCTAGTCAGCCAATGTCAAGGTTTGTGTTGGTCTAATATTTTCTGTCCGTGTAGTTCAACGTTCTGCAGAGCTCTGTGCAGATCACAGAGAGGTCAGGCAGATCAAGCTGAGGAACAGACGTCTGTGTCACATTCCTCATGTGGCCTTTATCACAAAGGCGATGTGTGTCTCTGTGCAGAAAGAAAGCCTGAGTGCAGCTCTGTCTGTGCCTTGGAGGAACTGGGCAATTATTTTGACTTTAAGTACAAGTGTTAAGCTTTAAGGCTACAATAGACCTAATCAAAGTAGATTGTCTTTGTGATGTGTTCTGGGTGGAAGAGGCTTACAGTAGGTCTGATATGAGTCATCGACCAGCTTGTGTTTCATGTAAAATGGTGAATTTGCACATTGTTGACTTGGTCAACACTGGATAAAATATGGTTAAACAGCTCTAATTTGACAACAAAAGCACAGACATGCTTGAGAATTTTAACAACTATTTATTGTCTTGAAGTATGTAACAAAATAATCGCTATGAATAAAAACAGCATTTTTGTACAACTAAGAAAATGTTTACAGACAAGTAAAACTAATTGTACAAAAATAATAGTAACATTGATACACAATAACAAAGAAGGTAAAAACAATAAAGAACAGAACATCCTCACGTCAGTGTGCAAACCGTTTATACAGAGGGACACGTGGCCTTTGGTAAGGCAACAAATCCTGATAAATTATTTAAATAGCATTTATCTACACACATACACACACACACGCGCACACACACGCCCACACACAAATCAACCTCTCACAAACAGCTAAGACAAAACAGAACAATAACTTATCTGCTAAAAACAGCATTGGACATACATGATAAAGCAAAATTATTTTTAAAAAAGAAAAAAGAAATCTCCCATTTTATTCATTCTCAATGGGGTAGGTCACGGGATTGGGAGCTCGTTGTGTTTTTATATATGAAATGTCATACTATTTACAGCTCATGCTACAGTAGCACTAAGATATCCATCATTTCTAAGGTATATGAAAAAGTACTTAGGTTGTGTTTTTGTTTGATCAAATTATACAACAGCAATGAGGTAATATTTGTACATCAAAGATTTCCTTTGTTATTCATCTCTCTCTGAAGAAAAGGCACACAAGTCACATACACTTCATGCTAAATGGCCCTATCTGAGGAATACCTAATTCACTTTGTACAGCAGGAGAGGACTCTCAATAGTGTGCACCTGCATCTGACACCTGGCTGTACCTGGTTTGGGGTCAGTTTTCACTGTGATATTGGATAGATTCTTTTTTATTTATTTCAAAGTATTAAAATGTTACTTGGCTTTCTAAATTGCAGGCAAGAGTCAATAAATTACATGTATTTACATAATTTCAAATTGAAATCTTCAGAAGCTAAGGGAGACAAATCTCTTCATTGACCAAGGTTTTGATTGTAAGATAGGGAGTATTTTGGAGGGAATTGTAGCTTTGAGATCACTGGCTGTATCAATTTTGTGAAAAATATAATCCTCATCATCACATCTCACCCTGAGAGTTGTTTAGTTAACTAGACAACATCAACAAAGTCCATGATGTTCAAAAGAATTTTAAAGTTCAAAAGATAGCTAACCTAAATGTAATTTTGTATTTCTCTTCTACATAGTCGTTCCCTATAGAGATTCTCAGGTAGATGGGTAAACGCACTTTCTTGTTCCATTCATGGCCAGTTTTCCACATACAGTACATGTATGAACACAAACATCCACAACATCATGTTCCCCTTATTTCTTAACTAGCTTGCTCCATTCCCCACAGTTTTCCTAAAGTCGTAAGTCCTCGATCACAAAGATTCCTATGATTATTGCTATCTCCTCCTTTGAGTCCTCAAAAGTTGTATCATTCAAAATCTACATCCTGGCAGATCTGGTAAAGTAGAGGGACTATTTCATCAGTTTTTTTCTTTGGGATGTCCGTCCTGAAGGTAAGGTAGAAAGTCACACAGGCTGAAGAAGTGACGTAGAAAGAGAGAGAGAGATGTAAAGGCTTGGAAGTGCATAGTTGTCTACGGGGAGCCGTTCCCGCACAGAGATGAATGAGGTCTTTCAGAGAGCGAGAAAGCAGGCAGAGCTGGGATAGAAGGTGTTTGTGTCCTACTGTCAAAGCTAGGGGGCTTGTTTTGTTCCCCCAAGCTATCCCTGCTCTCGTGGATACTAAGGCTGGAGGAGAAGGGGCTCTCTGACCCTCAACTGGCAGTCAACAGGTTGGTGCTCTGCCCGAACCAGCTTCAAGCTACCCTGAGGCTGACCACATGCCCTTCCCCATCATCCGAGTGTGCGTGCCTCAGAAGAAAGAGTTGCGGAAATAAATCGGTCCCTGGACTTTGCATCAGAATATATAAGTTCATACTTTATACAAAAAAGGTGCATTCCTCAGAGCTTCCTGCGCCGTGCATTTAGGTATCTGTGAAAAGAAATAGACATAATAAATTTAATTGAATGGCCACAGGGACATCTATTTTGAGGGGAGAACATGTAATGTTTTTGGGAAGCTTCTTTTACAATCACATTGTAGTTGATTTTATATAAATCCTTACCTCTGCATTCATACTTGAGGTCTGAGAAATATACCATCTCTTGTGAGAAGACAAAAAGACCTAGCCTGCCGCCTGCATATGTCTTGTCATAGATGCTACCAGAGTCTGCCATAATCTTCTTGCCCTCGTACATCACAACTCTGTGGGAATAAAGGAAAAATGAAAGTTGGTGAGGTCCAAGGTCCATGGGATTTTTAATGGCAAGTAATTTTGTAATGGACCAATTAATATCCTCTGCACACCTAATAAGTCCTGTTCTCGGTCTGTGGATCAGATGCCATCTGTAGGCAGTGAAGTCTTTCCATCCAACATTCTTAGGGTCATGCCACAGAGTGCGGACCTAAAGCATAGAAAATCAAACACCCATGAATTTATCCTTTTACACATTCATGTTCATTACCCTCATCATCATATTAGTCCACCAAATTTCTTACCTGTCCAACGGTATTCCCTGTGTGCCAGAGGGCATTTCTTAGGTGCTCTCCTGGGCCAGTGGTGGAGTTAACCACTTTAATGGACAAGCCAGAGTATCCCTGGGCCTTGGTGGGTTTATTCGACCAGTACGTCTGAGTAATTTGCTTCCACATCACCACATAGAACCTGGAACTGGACTGGTAGCCAAACACAAAGCCGGCGTAATCATCATCCCTCTCTGTGTTGATGAAGAAAGTCCCACTGAAGTCCACTGAATTGAACTCGTGGTATCCTAAAGGAAAATGCAAGTTAGAGGCCAGAATTTCAACAGAATATTGTAATGGAATTGGGTGAATTTGGGTGCCTTTTTTTATGGTCCCAACACATCCCGTTTACTTACCAACAGCGATGCCAGGGTCACAGTTGACAGTCTGAACCAGCTCTTTGCCCTGATGGCGGACAACCCAATTAGGATCAATCTGGGAGGTGCCTTTGGGGTCCAGAGGAACCATCTGGAACTTGCGGAAGTCTGTCTCGCTAATGTCAAAGTTCTCGGGACACACGTCGTAGATGTCAGGCACATTGTCTTGATCAAAGTCATCTTTACAAGCATCTCCACGACCATCACCTGAAAAAAATGTTCAATATTGAAGATCTCTAGACATGCTGCATGCTGTGTTTCAGAACCATTAAGGACAAGCAGTGTCCTTTAGCTCACCATCAGAATCTAGTTGGTCAGGGTTGAAGGCCAGTCTGCAGTTGTCCTTGTCATCAGGGATGCCATCGTTGTCATCATCGTGGTCACAGGCATCTCCCTTGCCATCCTTGTCATGGTCAGCCTGGTTGGCGTTGGGGATGTATGGACAGTTGTCCAGGTTGTTCTGGTGTCCATCCTCATCGATGTCTTGGTTGCTGTCACACTTGTCTCCCACACGGTCATCATCTGAATCCACCTGCAATGGTAGAATTTTTTTGACTTAATGTATGGCTTAAGGGGACAATGAAGTATTAGCACGTGGTTACATTCCACTGTGCTCATTTCCTTTCACCACAGTATTTCCTGCTATTGGTGTTCTTTCATCTCTCCTCTCCTGCTTTCACTAAGGACTTTCCTTAGGCTGAAATCATTCTGCCTCTGTAAAGCTGCCAAGCTCAATTTGTCCCAGATCTGTCAGCAGTTTTCAGTGACCGAAAATCAAACATGACTCCAAAAAAACTCTGTTGCTCCTCCTACTCCAATTTGCTTGTTGAGTACCCTCAAGTCATGCTAGCCTTACTTGGCAAGACTAGACATACCCTACAGCACTAAGAAAGAATAGGGGCAAAGGGGATGAATGGAAAGAGATGGGGGTGGGAGAAAGGATGGAATAATGAAGATGTGGGTAACTGGATAGAATTAAAAAAATTACTGTAAATTATCTTAATAAAACCACAACTTTTGAAGAGGGCATTTTTGTGCTCTTTTGTAAGTCTTGTAGTCTGTGTCTGGACTTGTCTGTTTTGGCCTTTAATTGCCTGGTGCAATTCACTCTTCACTCCACATCGCTGCAGATTTAGACTCTCCCCATCGTTCCCCCATCCTTTTTCTGAGTTCCATTGTTCAACACATTCCTATTTCTCAGTGTAGCATGGCACAGGTGGACTGAGCAGGCCCATGGTGTGCAAACAGGGCATGGACATAGCCCAGGGCCAGTCCATTCCTTAGTAATATCCAGCCTAGGGCCTCTTTACTCACTTTAGCCTGATAATGTCAATGGTCCATTGAAAAGACCTACAGCCCCCCACCACGCCTTATTGAACAGATGTGCCCTTGAGCTGCATACAGGATTTACTCCACCTTTACATGGCGTGATAAAGCTTAGACAGCTACACAGGGCTAATCACTGAGGCGGTGTCTCAATTGAAAGACAGATATATGCTGAGCTCTAGAGAAAGCCAAGGAGATGAATGTGGATTGTTGCTGGTGGGTGAGGTGGAAGAAAATGGGGATGGATGATGTATGTGTGTCCACACACCTGATCAGGATTATGTTCTAGAGGGCAATTGTCACACATATCTCCCACTCCGTCGAGATCTGTGTCTCTCTGGTCGACATTGTACACATAGGGGCAGTTGTCCTTCTCATTCAGTATGCCTGGGGAATGAATGGAAACCAGCACATAAGTATAAAATATATTATTCAAAATGCATGATCTCACTTGAGCACATAAAGATGTAGATTTCCAGAGGACTGTTTTTATTATTCCATTTCTTACCATCTCCATCGATGTCCACAGCGCAAGCATCTCCCTCTCCGTTGTTGTCTGTGTCGGTCTGGTCTGGGTTACTATTATAGGGGCAGTTATCACAGCGGTCACCCACGTCATCACGGTCATAGTCATACTGCCTTGGGTTGTACACGAATGGACAGTTGTCCTGTTTCAAAAAGAGAAAGACAAGAGGGGAAGAGAAAGAGTTGAGGATAGGTTTCCAGTTGCAGTGCTTGTCATATGCCATCTGAGCTTTCATGGAGCGAGCGATCCGAGATGACAAGGTGCTATATATTTAGGTCATGTCCCAAATCTAATGTTGGGATTAGCAAACATAAAGTGAGGCTCCTTCAGAGCCATACCTCTGTGTTGGAATTTGAGGTTTTGGCTCAGGCCAGGGAGAAACATTTGCTTTCCTGCTAAGCCTCCCCTCCCCTCCCCCCTCTCCACCTGCCTTCTTATTAGACAGCATGAATGATGAATGCAGAAATCACAGTCACAGAACACACACACTCCCTTGTTCACTGTTCACTGACCACATCTGGAGAGTTTCACTTACCCTATCGTCAGGAATGCCATCGTTGTCATCATCACTGTCACAAGCATCTCCAATGCCATCCTTATCGTAATCTTCCTGGCCAGAGTTAGGGAGGTTGGGGCAGTTGTCCTAAATAACACACAGGGTTAGACAGTCAGAGAGTACAAGTAACTTGACTTTAACTCTGCAAAGACAGTAATGTCTTAAGTGGCAGTGACTTTAAAAAGAACTTCCTTCTTTTTAACATGGCGGATTCGCTGCTTCCCCACTATGTACCTTTTTGCAATGGTAGGTGGCGTTCTCCACACAAACCAAGTCAGCATTGGGCCATCCATCCAGATCTGTATCCTCTCCACAGATATGGCCATTGCCAGCATAGCCGGGCTTGCACTCACACCGGTACATGGGATCAGCAAAGTGTCCGAGGTAGTTACAGCGGGCGTTTTTGTTGCAGTCATGGCTTCCATCGAGGCAGGGATTACGAGGTGTACACACCTGGAGAGTGAAGGCGGGATGCATAGTTTGATCAAGGTCAGTGATCAGGCTGGTTATGCATAGTCCAAATTCATGACATTCTGTTCTTAGTGAAGGCAGGCATTCATCACAATAACTGAGCATGGTCCTGCCCTGGAGATGCAAGTGTTCTTGTACCTTACACCAACTGTTGTCAATATTTATTTATCAACTCTTTTATTGCTTTTTTACTGTTCTCTGATTGGCTTCTTAACACAAAGACAAGGCTGTACTTGCCTGTTTCTTAGCAGCAGCCTGCTCCACACCTCTGCCAAACGGCTGGGGTCCTGAGTAGCGAGGAGGGCAGGGAAGACAGTTGTAGCCAGGATCTGTGTTCTCACAGCGGTGCACACCATTAAACTCAAAGCAAGCATCTGGAACCTCCTTGCACTGTTTTTAGGATGAAAAGAACAACCATTAAGATCATTAAGCTGGAGACTTGGTATATGTTACAGGCCTCAAACCATGTTTGTATCTGACAAAATCATAATACAAGGTCTAAGGAATTTTTTTACCTCATCAACATCTTTACACTTGATACCATTGCCAGTGTAGCCAGCTGGGCACTTTCCACACTTCCAGGAACCATCAGGGTAACTGGTGCACTTGGCTCCAGCAAAGCAGGGGTTAGACAGGCACCCATCTGAAAACAGCAATGTTGGCTCATTGTCAAGTCATCAACTTCAAGATGAAAGGTATGATTCATATATGACCTTTTTTTAACCAATTCCAGTGATGATCTCATTGTAAATGATTAAAACTAAACTAACAACAACAATAATATAGTTAATTAGAGCACAGTAAAAACAACATGTTTAAAAAACAGATACATGGAATTAGATTGTAGAAGCTCTGTAAGTCATTAAAATGCCTCACCAATCGGGCAGGCTTTCTTGTTGCATATCTGGGTTTCTTTGGTATCACCAACACAATCTTTGCCACCATATTTCGGTGCAGGGTCATTACACAGGCGTTTACGAGTCTGGACACCACCACCACAGGTGAGAGTGCAGGTATCCCATGGTGACCAGGGTCCCCAGTTACCATTGACTAAGGGGGAGAAGAAGAAAACATCATCAACTTCTATCCTTGCTGTGTACAAGTCAGAAATGCTACCCGGCTGCGAATATCATATGGTGGGACTTACTGGGGCAAGGAGATTTCTGACACTTCTCGGTTTGCCGGCCTTCTCCCTCACAGTCCTTGCCTCCCAGCTGAGGGGTGGGGGAGTTGCAGAGGCGGATACGGGTGATGACACCAGCACCACAGGTGACGGAGCAGGATGACCAGGGTGACCAGTGGCTCCAGCTTCCGTCCTGCTTGACTGATGAAAGAAAGGTCAGAGGTCGGTTATCAGGAAGCAAGGCATTAGACCTCTGTGACGTTCTATCAAACAATATGGTACATTGATAATGACAGAAAACAGATAACTACATGTAAGTCAGACTGGCTGCTTAAAAGGGTCTACTTGCTTGTTTGTGTTTGGCTGCAGGGTGAGAGTGTATTGTGTTAACTTACAGCGCTTGTCACACTCCTGGAGGTAACAGTCGCGGGTCTGCACAGAGGTGCCCTCACAGTTGTTATTGATACGGTCGCAAGAGCGCCCACGCTGCTGGATGCCCCGCCCACATGACACAGAACAATGGGTCCATTCAGACCACGGCGACCAGCCGTCCTCTGCATAGTCGCTCGCTGAGCAGGAGGGAGAGGCAGAGAATATGAGAGAGAGGGGAACAAGGAGACAATAAAAGAGCTATTCCAGTGAGGCAGCACCCCCTCACAAACACCCCTGAGCCTAAATGAGGAGGGAAAGCTCTTAAAGCAGAAACAGTGTGGATTTAGCTGGGACAGAGAGAAGGCCGTCTGTTGATAGGGAGGGAGACTAACATTTATAGGAGAAGTTGGAGAAATAGGGCCACTGTCCTCACGATACATAAGGATGCCCCATTGGCTTAGGTTTGTCTGAAGAGAAACAGATTTTGCAAACATGGTGCTCGGTGTGTAAAGACTTCAACAAGTGGCTGAGGTCTGAATGAATGAGGCAACCCTGTTTATTTAGGTTTTAGGGAAGCACTGCAGCCAAGCCTACGTATGAAGAACAAGTCACCTCTCCTCATGTAGAAGATGGCTTCACTAAACAGCCAACCAATTTTCCATCCCACTTTAACCAATTTGGCAAATTACAGCCATTTCAACTTGAAGATTCAAAGATGTTTTGGAGCACAAAGCGCCAATGTTCCAAACACATAAGCACCCTTTCATTTACTCGGATGTTATTGCAGTGAAATCATCTCTAAAATTAACATGTTTTCTCTTCAATAGAAACCTTTACATCTAGGGAAATATTTGTGGCTTTTTTTATATGAGAAATAGCACTGAAATGGCTCTTTCACTGAATGGGGCTGTGTCTGAATGCTCTGTCTGTTAGTTGAAACATATACATTCTAGCTTACGGGGGCCATTTATACAGTAGCTTATAGTGCAGGTTTACATAACTGTAATTGCAGTGTACCTTCCAAAAGCTATGCAGATTCTAACAATGAGTTGGGCTTTTATAAAACTGCTTACGTGTTCCACAGCGTGGGCAGCACTCTCCATCAGGAACAGTAGCATTAGCACAGGGGATAAGTGGGCAGGAGATCTTGCGGCACACAGTAGCAGAGTTCTGTACAAGCACAGAGATCCAATGTATGGTTAAACATATGTTCAAATACATGGCTATCATTTAAATATTGCTGCAATTTTCTTCCAAATTATATCCAGGTGCTGTTAACTCCCCACTTCCAAATGAAATTGAGACACTACAGAACAGTATCACTGATGTATTGTTGATTATTGTGTAAACTTATTTAAATAAGTGCGTGTTGCAGGGTAATTTTTTATTCAAGTCTTGGTCCATGTCCGTGCAACCAACTCGTTAAATTTGCTGCTCAACATCTGAGTTTGCAGAGATTTACCATGCCAAATATCTCTAAAAAGCAGAATTTTGGCAGAGAACGAAGTCCCCTGCAGACAACCACCTGCCCACTGGGTCAGAGGAGGGTGGGAATGAGGCCAAAGTCCTAATAATGGAAGTCGGTTTCACTGTGGAGCTGGACTGGGCACTGAGCCCCAAACAAGTAAAGCCAGCCTGCCAGCACAACCTGTGTGGGTGCACTGTGAATGACTCAGGGATAACAACTGGCTGCAAATATGCATACTGATGTTCTCCCTCCCGGATCTGATCACTGACAGTGGAAAAAAAGGGGGAATCGGGACAACTAGTGTATGAGGCGAAGAGGAAATCACGAAACACAGCTTATCTGTGAAAGGCAGGAATCCCCTGCCAAGTATTTTGCACACAAACACATCCCTTCTTTCCATTTGTCAGAGCCAAGGTCTTGTTCTTAATTATGGGCAATGCATCCCTTAACGTCTGGTAAAGTCCCTCTAGGCCACACTTGAGTTGAACTTCTGACAACAGACCTCTCATTACAACATTAAAGGCTGTTGGCCTTCTGCCAGGTCTTCACACTGCCAATTACTGACCAGATCAGTTGAGTGGCGGTTAAGTGTGTGTGCCTGTGTGTGTGTGTTTGTGTGCAAGTACAAACAAGTCAAATCATAGAGTGCATCCCCTTCACACGTGTGTAAGTACTTGAGCCCTCACCTGACAAGTGCACTCGGTGCAGTAATCCACGGTCCACTCGTCTCTGTTCTTGTGCACAATGCCATTGTGGATGCAGACCCCACTGTGAATGCCGATGCGGTTCTTTATCAGGTTGTTCTCATCCGTCTGGGAGGGCCGTGCAAGAGATACATACACGAAACAAGACACAAATGTTTTTTTTTAAATATTTGGATCATAATCAGTTGTTACCCTGGCAAAAATTACTTTTTCAGGGAGCCTTAATAACATTCATCCTATATTAAAAACGAAGAGCATGACTACCCAGAACATTGTTTAAAAAAGGAGGATATGTACCAGGTAGACAAGCTCATTGTTCAACATTATTTGATAGTAGAACTTTATATAGGTTTGTTAGCAATTTTGATCTGATGCCATAAATATGTTTTTCTTTTAATTTGAAAATTAGTCGGTAATGGCTACAGATAATTACAGATTTTGTTTAAATTTTCATTTTGCAGATTTCAGTATTGGTAAAGGCCATAATTGAACTTGAAATCAGAGTATAGCCCTATTCACTACAAAATGCATAATTCCTTAATCGGCTTCCTTGAATTCTAAGCACCAAGTAAATTTGATCAATAATAAATATGCTTTTATAGTGCAAAACTTGACAAACATGTTAGAGGTATCTTATATCCTTAGCTGAATATACAATAAGTGTCTAATGTTGCTGGATGTGTTGATGTTTACCCAGACACCAAACATCTTAAAAACACATATGAGCAGACAGACAGCTGACAGGCAGACGGTCACCAGACAGTCTGGTGCGTTTCCTCCTTACCAGCTGGCGAAGTTCATTGGACAGCTCCTTGACCACCACACCGAGGCCCTTCAGCTCCTTAAACATGCTGACCAGGTCCTCACAGGAGAAGCCACAGACCATCTGCAAGTCTTCACCAGGACAAAAACACAGGTACAAAGGTCATTAATTTCTAGTGAAGGTTAAAAATGTTTTCCTTTCTATCTTAGTCCAGTCTAATCAACAGATATGAACCAGCATAACAGTGTATAATGGAAAGTCCACAACATGTTAGAGTTGCATATGGTGTTTACCTTTAGTCTTATGTCCAGTGTACTCCGTTCTGATGGCTGAGGAGCCATTGAGGTTCTCCAGAATCATGCTGTCAGTGGTAATGGCTGAAAGAAGAACGATACCATAAATCAAACCACATATCTACACACTCATCCTTATGGTTGATTTATTAATGAGGAAGGACATTGTTCTTAAAATTTTACACATCCCACAATGCTATAAATTATTATGAAAAGTAATTAATATTGCACACAGAGAACATACTTTGAGACCACAGTACACTGAGATATTTTGCATTCCTGTGTGACAAGTGGTTAACAGCTTACCAGGGAGGGTTTTATGTAGAAATCAGCAAGCAAATTAAGTATATACACATTTCTTTGATAGGGACTTGCATGGACTTGACAGTAGGCCTACATGAAGCAGACTAGTGAGGAGTAAACACAAAAGCTGCCTGTTCACTTACAGCTTTGGCATCCTTTGTTGCGGAGGATGGCCTCCAGTGTTGTTCCAAACACAAACCGCACGTTTTGAAGGACCCCCTGCAAGTATCAAAGTTCAGTTTAGGCTGCAATCCGGTACATCAGTAAATAAAACCGCTCGTTTTTGTATCACACTAGTCATTAAAATAATCAATAGGTCCTGTGCCATGTGCGTTTTTTACGCATTTAGATCATTACGCATTTAAACTAAATTCCCGCTGTCAGGATTAAAACAAGACGAATAAACAACAATCTTCAAACTTAAAACTGAATCTCCAGTATATAGTGACCCGTGCTCTCACCATGAACCTGTCCTTCGCGGCTCCCTTGCCAATCCTGAGCTGAGCGCTGGCTGGGGTCTCCAGCGTCAGGATGCTCTGGATGGGTGCATCCAACTCGGCGGTGCTCACGTCCTCGCATCCCGTGTACAGCTGCGCCCGGTCGTCCTGCACGAACAGCGTGATATTCTTCCAGTGGCCCGTAGCCAGATCCACATCTTCAATGGAAACCACCTGCTGCTTATTCTCGGTTGAGAAAACGATGTCCAAGGTGTTCGCCTTGCCGTTGGAGACGATCTCAAATACGGGTCCTGAGCCGTCCTGCTTCTCCACAGTCAGGAGACTTCCCCTGGTCCGTTTGAACTGCTTGAAGTTCAGCAGAAGGAGGAATCCTCTCTCGGCTTGGATGGAATCGATCAGATCCCTGAAGGCGCTCTCGGGGATCGGGGGAATCAGGTCCGGGTTGAGGATCTTGTAGGCGGGGCTGTACGGGTCGTCTCCTTTCACGAGCGTGACCCCGTGGTTCTTCTTGGGGACTTGGACGAGCTCAAACAAGTCATAGACGCTATTGTCGTCTCGACTCTCTGCGGGTGAATAATAATAAGCAGTCAGCCTTTGTCTCGCAGTGCACTGCATTTCTGTTTTTTTTTTAGTTTCAATACCCTGCGAACTTTTTAAAACGAAACCGGATTCTCATAAAATGTATACCCTAAATAATAATAATAGTTTCATATCTGAAAAGAGAACTGATGTTCTGTGAAGTTTTACAAGTTCAAGTTGAATCACTTAGGTCCGCCAAACTCACCTGCGACTCGCGCACTCTCGCAGGTCCAAAGCATCAATAGCAAAAATATCCCTGTCAGCTTCATGGTGAAACACCAACCTGCTGTGACAAATGACGAGAAAAGCCCAACAATCTATTTAGTACCAATAATATCAATGTCAAACAAAGTAAGTGTGCAACAGGTTGAAAACACAACAAAAGTTGAAGTTGGTCTCAAATCAGTCATTTATGGGAGTGCAGCTGCAGAAATAGTCACATTCCTTAGAATATTTTTCACTCACCTGCTTAATTTAAACAGAAGACAAAAGATAGTAATAAAGTCCAAAATATGTAGAAATCCAATAATAATCCTCAGCAATCTATCTATGTCGAATTATTTAAAAGAAAAAAAAGTTCCACCGTGAAAAGAAGAGAAATAATAAAATCTTTCTTTTTTGTCTTGTTTCAAAACTTGCTGGGATCGGCCGGCTAAAAACTCCCTTTTAAGCCGAGGGGGACAAAGTGCTATTTAAATAGTTTGATGCCATTCCTAAGAAGTGTCCTCGTCCAATCACGGTGAGGGGAGAAAAGGGACGAGCTTATCCTGAGAGGGAGAGGGAGAGGGAGCGAGAGAGAGAGAGAGAAGCCTTTTCACTAAGGGATGAGGGACCAACTTCAGTGTGTTGCACTCAGACTTTTAATGGACCAGTGTTTCCTCTCACTGCTCCATCCATCAGTCCTCAGAAGCATTGCCATATCAGAGATTCCCACAAGAACCCTTCAACGTGTTGTAATATTCCTAAAATATTCCAATAGTGTCTCTCTGGTATGCAAAATGAAAAATCTCAAAAAAAGTTTACTTCACAATATAATAGTATTTTAGAGCTTTAGAGCTGCTGTGATATCTGTAGCAGCAATATTCCTAGAATATTCTTATGCAGGGCCTGCTGTGTCTGTGGTAATAATGCATATCTGCAATTTATATTTATAAAGTCTTCTTTCAATAATCATTTGTTGTTTTAGCTTATTTCATTTGATGCTACTATATGTCTACATTCATGTATAGTTTAAAGTTTTGTTATGCATTTTTAAATAAATTATTGTTTAGACTGTTCAGAAAAAATGCATTTTTTTTCATGTCAAATATTCAGGCAGTGGGTTTCAGTATTATTCTCATCTCTTTGCAGTTCCAGATCCAACCGCTAGGAGCCGACGTGAGTTCACTGGAGAGGAGCCTGAGGCAGTTCAAGGTACTGCTGCAGCACACCTGAACTGACATTTAGATTTTCACTGTTTTTCTACAAAAGGATACCTAAACAAAGCATTTCAACTGGAGATAATGTATCACACACTCCTATTTTAAGTCTTTGAAAACAGTGAAAGTGGTAAGACATCTTCTGAGCAATCATCATTCCTGATTATGAGCCATTAAGCAAGGCATTTTATTTCTGCCAAAGAAGAATAGGTTAGGGGAAGGTGAAACAGGTATTTACATCTCAACAGGACCATAACAAAGCATGTAGTGGATATGAAGCATATTCACTGAACTAAAAAAATACATACAAATACATTAATATAGGCTATAGGCCTATATAAAAAATAGTGAGGCAAGAGAAGTGCCAGATGCCTGCACAGAAATGTCACATTAGTATCAAGCAGAATTTTCATCATAAGCTAAAATTTTACCGGTATTTGTCAGTGATTAAGCAGTGTAAGTGCAATTTAGTAAGGCAAMTCTTCTGTAGTCCTTAGGTKTTTTGGCAGTTTTACCTTAGTTTGTCGATATCAGATAAATAACACTATATGAAATCTGTCACTTTATATTTATTACAGTGTCTGTGGATGCAGCTATGCACAGTTTGTATTTGTAGGGGACACAGTGATGAGTCATCCCTTTATTCTCAGTCTGCCTGGGGGCAAATGTTACAGCCAGTGTCCCCTCTCCTCTGCTGTGTAAAAACACACAGTGTTTTGACTACCTGGTGACGAAAGGCAGATCCACCTTTGACAGATAAGTAATTGCACCGTTCACTGACACAGAAACTCAAGCTCTTCTGGCTCTACACAGACAGTGTAATTCATCTACTTGATGCATAAGACAGACCTTTATATGTAATGCGACAGGTTTCAGAGCTATGAGTTTAACAGACATGTGTGCTGGTATGTCCCTGTGATGGAGCTGAAAGCAAACCGTCTGGAGATGGAAGCTCTGCCCTGAGGGGTCCTGAGGTCAGAGCTGAGCTGACTCTTCTGGTGCCTATGAGTCTCTGTCTGGACCCTTGCTGGAAGCTGTGGTTAGCTTGTTTCAGCCTGTAGAGGATCCATTGTCAATGCGTCAGGTGCCAGCAAAGTTGACTTGTCTACAGTGTAAAATGAAAATATGTAACAATAAAGATTTGTCAGTTTGGAAAGGCGTTAACCTGAGCAAATGGACCGACTCGTGTTTGAGTGATGCACAATTTGGGAGCTTGTTTAAGCTCATTTAAGACTCATGTTGGTGTTTGGTTGTTATTTTGTAAGCTCAGCCTGTGAAGAAGAAAGCACATGTGCAGAAAAAAAATGTGCTGCTGTTTTTGGCAGGAGAAAATATAAATATAAGGATCAAGGGAACATTTGTCTGAATACACACATGTTGCCACACACATTCAGTGAGGACAGTAGTTGGAAAGAAAGTTGGTGTGTAGATGTGAGTTAACAGGCATGTGCACAACACGCATCTTCTTTTTCCTTTCCATTTCTTTCTTTGCTACATGGCCAAAAGGAGTAGAGGTGAAGAAAAGAGTGGAGTAACAAGGATGTGAGAGATGGAAAAAATGGAGAGGAGAGAAAAGAGGAGGATAACCAAGACAAGGAGAGGAGCGGGGGCAATGAGGAAAGAGTGAACAAAAAGAAGGGAGGAAAAATGAAGAAGAGGAGAGGATGAACATGAAAAGGAGATAAGGAGGGATGATAGGAAATTGGAAAAAAATGGAAGGAGAGGAGAGGAAAGACAGGCAGAGAAGAAACAAGGCGAGGAAAGATTAGGAAAGACAAGGAGGAACAAGGAGAGGGCAGGTGAATCAAGATGAAGAGATTTCCAACAAGAAAAGGAGTGAAGAAAGGAAAGGAGAAATGAGGAATTGTTCCTGCACCTCAGCGCCAAGACAGGTCCTAACCCAGGCCAAATCTGCCAAAGATTTTCTCTTAATGTAGCGTCAGAAAGCTGTTGACTCATGGGGTTGGGGATAAAAGGTGAAGAAATGTTTCAGTTTTATTGTCAGTGTTGACAGCCTTAATAAGTTAACGTAGGATTTCCTGTCATCTTGTGGGTTTGATGTACACTTGAAGTTGTGTCATACTTGCTCAGGAAAACTCAAATGAATGAGTGACTGTGTTGTGGTTAACTCGTTCAGTTTTTGTTCAAGATGACAGGAAATGATAGATTATAGACTCATGCTTGGTTCATGAGATAAACAGTAATCTGACAGTGTGGTCATTTGCCTTCATGATGATCCTTACCCCTTACTCTGAAACAATTTTACACCAAAACTAGAGCAAGAACTCAGTGTCATCAAACTGTAGTTAGTTGGAGGTCAAATTTTCTCACTGGACTCCCATGATTGTGGTCACTTCTACAATCTGCGACTACAACCAGAAGGAATCGTAGCCTGCTTATGTTATTCCCTTGCCCTACTCGCAACTAAGTAGAAGACATGGGGGACTTTTCACCGTCAGCAGCTCATATTTACAGTAATTCCAATATGGCAAGTCTGCATTTGCACTTCGCTGCTCTCTCATCAGAGAGAAGAGGTTCTGTGTCAGGGCAGAACAGGAACTCAGAGCCAACAGGTAAACACAGAGAACATTTTATGCATGAAGTAAAAGTTCATTTTGTCCATTTTTTTGTTTTAGTTGAAGCAAAAATGCAAAACATTTGGTGTTGCAGTCTGTCAAATATTCAAATTCGTGGCTTTTGTCACTGTTTGGCAAAAGAAACGATTTGAAGGTGTAATTTTTGAAATTGTCTAATTGTCTGTTAGAGTTGGCACACAGCACAAAAAGTATGATTGTATGAGGTGACATGTGAATATGTGGAGCTGTACACAGGTGCTGAAGTGTGTGTTTGTTGTTCAGCTGGGTGAGACTCTGCTTGAGGTCACCCACTCACAATGGGAGACAGACGCATGCACATACACACACACACACACACACATATACACAGTACCAACCCCCTATGATTCTTCACGGCAATTAACCAGCACAAAGCACACAAATGGAGCTTCAATAGCCAAATTATGCCTGTATACATTCACTTGTCAGCATCAGCAGATTTTAAGAACCTTGCACTTGAATTGCTGGTTGATGCAAAAACCTGCTGGGCATTTCTAATGTCCCTTTTGGTTGAAAACAATGAGCGTTTTGGTTTAAAATTCTGAACAATAAAGTGACCGTTCGCTGTTTCGGTTCATATCGTACAGATGCAATTAGATCTGATGCATTCTTGAGCTCAAAATCCATTTTCCGGCGACGGCGACCCACAGATGACCACCTGAGCGTCTCTTTCATTTGGGCCTCCTCCCTGCTCCCACTAATTCCTAATAAACTACTCATTGGAGTGTTCACCCATGACATTGCTGTGCCCGAGCCAGGACCATTAGCCGCGTCCTGCGCACGGGAAAAAACATTGGTTGCCACAGGCACAGCCACTCTGTGATTTCTAAATATCTAATAGTGTCTAGGAATGTACATTTGATCCAGTTCCATCTTCAGCCTATTAGGAGGTCACGGTGTGCCAGCTTCTTTTCATGGGCTTCCATGGACAATGTAATTTGCATTCCAGAGCTCAGCGGGTTGGGGAAAAAAGACGTTCGGGTGTTCTGAATCATCTGATATAATTGCTGCTGAGAGCGTAACTGCCGATTCTGTTTAATTCTAATGGGCTGTACAGTGAAATGTTTTCCCCAAATTTAGCGAATTAATACAGAGGCCTGTCTTGACCATTAGCAATGTCGCAGCTGTTAACCAGCTGTTTACTGCTAAAAAAATATTTTCAGGGAAGTTACACTGGCAGCAGTGTAGGAATGAACTTTTTAATCAGTCTGCTTGTCATTTCGCTCAATATACACTGAATTAATTAAATTTGCGGGACACATGCTTTTTTAATCAAAGCAGTGATGTTGTGAATCCACCACCCTTATTGATTTCACTCATTGCAAAATGATTTCCCATATTAAATCTATCCCTAAAGAGGATATGCTGTTAAAGAGGAGCAGACAGTTTACAACACACCATAGATTGTACGCGGGGTAAGATAAATCACACATTTTTCCACAGTTGAACTGCTTTGTTTTAACAAGGGTCTACTGCCATGCTAGCAGCTCTGTGAGGCTGTGGTGCTTTTAGCTAAATGATAACTTGAGCATGCTACCAGGCTCCATGACTAAGCTAACATGTTAATGTCTTGCCCTTTAATATACAGTCTATGTGTCTAGCAGGTATATGCTAATGTATGTCATCTTCGCTGTTTTGGTGTAGCCTGTTAGGATGCTAACATATGCTAATTAATACAGCTGAGACTGATGGGAATGGTGAATGAATATTAACTTAAATCAATTATTTGAGTAGATTAGTTCTGAAAAGCTTATAGTGTCACATGTTTCTGAGAGTAAACACTTGCAGTTCAACCTGTCGCAGGACTGGAGATGACATAGGCCTTATGGCATTTACATCAAATGTGAATTTATATCCCTGCTCCTAATAGAAAAATAAACATGTAAAGTAAATATATGAAAATCTGACATTGTTTTGACTTACTCTGCAGTTGTTTAATGAGGCATTAACAGCAAAATGAATGGGAATCTATTATCACTAGTGGAAAATCACTTATCAGGCTCAGTACTTGTAGGACCTCTCTCTCTCTCTCTCTCTCTCTCTCTCTCACTCTCACACACACAGACACACACACACGCACACACAAATGTCTCATTAAAAACACGTAGACATAATTTGGGCGGAATTTCAAACAGTGGTCATCCTTTATGGCTCCACGCACATTCCTCCACTAAACAAACACAAACTGTGGTGACCTGGGCAAAAGCAGCAATAAACAACTGTCAGCCGGCCTTATTTGGAAATATAGAGAGGTCACCTGCCACGTCCACATTCCTGACATACCTCTTTAGCACACATAAATATCCCGGGAGCCTTGTTCCATATGCCCTGCCTGTTAATCTGTCTAAGGGCTGGACAGAAATCACTCTGATTGCCTCTCAGATCACTCAACACAACAAGAGGCACTACAATAGTCCTCCTTGTCCTGCGTCATCAGTGAAAGCATATCTGAACTCATCAAGGATGTTTTCACAAAGCTGATACTGATGGACTTTGTATAAAAAGCCTGTCACGTTCAGAAGCAGCAAAGTTACACGGTTTTGTTTAGGAACAGCTTTAAACTGTGTTTTTCCATTTGCAGCAACATAAATGTTACAGTGTCCCTGAAGTTCCTTCCCAGACAGGTGAGAGAAAAAAAGAGAAATACTGGGGCATGGACAAAAGGAAGGATCGGTCCAGACTTGCACCGTCAAAATCAACTTACACACAATTAGATGAGTGTCTCAGATGTCAGCAGTTACGGAGAACAGGCGTGGATCAGGACCTGGCAGCGACACGCAAAGACAAAAAAATAGCCTCTCACTGAGGGCTTGTTTGCACGCTGCTTGCAGGTACGGGCACTCCACACCCTGGCAAGGTACTGGCTTCTCATCCCAACATCCTCGGATTGTTTACATCAGGTGTAATGGCTTTACTGAAGGATATGTACCACACCTTAAGTGTCATACAGTCAAATCTGTCATGTGCTCCTGCCCTAAAGTGTGTAGTGAACCCAGCCTGAAGTGGTTTGGTTCTGCCTTGACGACCAGGCGTGAAGTTTGACCTGCAGTTCTTTGGTGGTTAAAAATATTTTTCGAATCCATTTCTCTCTGCGTTTTTTTAAAACACTTCTTAATTTAAAAGTTAGCATAATATTTGTTTGAGAAACTTTGATTGGACAATTGATCAAAAACTTAATCATGACACGATAACCATCATCTTTCTGTTTCCTTTTCTACAGACAGATGATTTCTGAATTTAAAAATTTGTACCACACAATTTCCCCTTAATTTCTCTAACTTTCTAAAACACTTTCTTTTACAACCTTTCCTTTGACCTCTATGTGACCTCCCTTGTGGGTCAAAACCACCAAGTTAAGAACCTCTGAGTGAGACATCTTTCCGTAACCATTTAGTGCATGAGTGAACAACTGACAGTCCAGTGAATCCTCTTACCACCTGCTGACTCAGGAGCCGCTCATTGTAAGACATTAGTGTCGCAGCAGTCATTCCAACAAATCCTCCAAAGTAAACGACAAAACAAATCACTTGTTTGCCTCTCAAACTGTTCATATGGCTGTTTTCTGACACAGTGTTCAGACACAAAACGTACTATGTTAGGATGAGGGAACTATCATAGTTTGGGTTTAAAAATCGACTTTGTTAAAGTTGACTGTTGGTGGGAAACAGGACGTGGCATATGTAAAAGTCACACACTGTTTGTGTATCTGTTATGTAGTTTGTTTGTTCCAGACTGACAAGGGTAATAATTCACACTACTTTTATGTCCGTAGGTCATTTTAAGGATTTAAACAAATGACTAATGCTGCTGTTAAAGCTTGACTTATGAGTCACTCTGACATTGAACACATGTTCGTTAGATGTCTGTGACTATTTGTCATCTTCTGTTATGGTATGTGCTATAGTGCGATATCAACAATATATATCGTAATCTGGGAATTCCTATACTGGCGACCTGTCCTGGGTGTACCCTGCCTTTCACCCAATGTCAGCTGGGATAGGCTCCAGCCCCCCCACGACCCTGTACGCAGGATAAGCGATTGACATGGATGGATGGGAATTCCTATTACCTGCTGTTAACTAAATCACTTTTTAAAACTAAGATATAAGATATTATATATTACTTCAAGTGTTTAATTCATTTTTTACCTCCTATAAAACCTTACTGGCAATGTTTGGGTGATGGATGGCAATGTGCAACAAGAGTTCAAATCCTCAACTTAAGTACATGACATGTGCGTTTCATTTAACCCCAAACAAGCATTCTCATATTTAATAGTATTACATACTCAATACCAGACAAATACTGAATGTCTCAACTTTTATTTTGGTGCTGCATTTCTTCTTTGTCAACATACATGCAAACTGTCACCCTCCATTCAATATCAAGATGTTTGCTAGCTGGAGGCAACATCCTGGCTGTCATGTTACTTCATGTTATCAGTGGGATTGGAGATTCAGTGGGACATTGGAAGTTATGTGTACATGATCTGGAGTCTAATGTCTTTACTAAAGGCTTATGCGAGGTGGGTTCCTTACACTGAGAACCTCTCAGTGCGTTTGGTCTCAGAGGGAGAAATCCTTTGTTTACCAAATCCGTCTGACAAAACAGATGTTAAAATGTCTGTCACGCAGACATTCATTGAAGTGTTTACTCAAAGCTTCCCCATTTGTATTGTCATGTGTGGTATTTTATCCTCCGGCTTTTGCATTAAAACTGTGCTCCGTATAGGCTACCTATTTTCAAAGTTGTTGTTTTTGTCCCGACTAGACTTATTCAGGCACAAAAAGTCAGTTTTAAAGATTTTGACAGACGTTGGAAGCAGCTATTCTTTTTCACATCTGCGACTGCCATACAGAATTGAAAGACAAAAACTGTTATGTTGGCTCATGTCCAGGCTTAAGGTAAAAAGATTCATCTGAGGTCTCCCATAACATTTAGAGAAACATGCACTGGCTTATTTAAAGGCTTGTAAGTTTATTAAATTGACCAAACTCCTAATGGATGATGGTAGAGGGACAGGAGATTGTGATAATGCCTCTGCAGAAAATGGAAACAATTTGACGACATGTAGAAATGCTTAACTTTAACAAAAGGAAGTTTCTCCTTTCATTGCTAAATAAGATTTTAGAATAAATACACTCCATGACATCCAGACATATTACTGCAGTGCTTAATAAACACACCATTGTCCACTTACTCGGGTGCTACTTACAGTTATTTTGATGCCAGAACCAAATGATCCATTCTAAGTGACCATTTAGATTTCCCTTATAATTAACATATAGTTGTTTTTTTTTTTACAAGTTACTGCTTTTCCCTATATGTAAACTGCTTTACAGCTACCCATATTAAAAATCAAACAGAACAAAAATATATATGGAACAAGTGTGCAAAACATCCTGTGACCTGATCATACATATCCATACACACAAATATACAATACATAGTCATTGTACATATTATACATTATACATACATTATATACATATACACATATTAAACCTGTACTACAAACATATTAACAATGCAATAATAGATAGGTATAAATTATATATTATATTTTAGGTAAAAACTATTATTTTACATAGGTACATAAACAGGAATTATAAAGTAAAAAAAACCTCAAGGTTTGTCTGAAGCTTTGAACAACATCACATCTCTATCAGTTCCTCCTTGATCAGTTAAGTTTGATTCAACATTTTTATGTTTAGCTGACAGTGTTTGTATAAAAGAAAACATAAATATTGAACTGCTTGACCAGTCGAATACTTCATCAACAGTGGTGAGATGCTATTACAGTCTTGTCTCTTTTATCCTAAAAAAACAGCTGCTTATTTTGGCAAAATGTAAACATTTTTCTTCATAATAGCCTAAATATTTTCAGGAAATGTAACATAGTATTACCAAAATATCTAATTATTTTCCTCCTCTTGAGTCACATATGATTTAAACCAGGCTTATATCAGCCGCTCTCTTGATGAGGTTGCCAAGCAGCAAAAGAGGGGCGGTACAGGGAGGGAGTGGGACAGGCTTTAGGGTAACACGAGAAGCTGTTTCAGGGTTATGACCCCGAAAAAGGACACAAACTCACGGAGATATGTTGAGATGTTGACATGCACACAGTTGTCTTGTCTCAGGATTATAAAACAGAGTTTGAGCTTGAACTCTGTAAACTCCACAGAGTTAAACTTCAACTTTACTTGAAATTCTAATTGACACAGTCTGTTTAGAATATTTATTTGGAAAGTTAAGATGTGCTATTTTACTGACATGAATGTATCGTCTGGTATGTTTCAGTGTTTAAAGTGGGCTATTATGCTCATTTTCAGGTTCATAATTTTATTTAGGGGTTGTATCAGAACAGGTTTACATTTTCAAAAAACACCATATTTTTGTCATACTGCGCATTGCTGCAGTACCTCTGTTCACCCTGTGTGTTGAACGCTCTGTTTTAGCTATGGAGTGAACCATCACACTTCTATTTGATGTTTGTTGGGAGTTGCACATGTGCAGTACCTAGTTCAGGACTACTAACCAAACAGAAGCAGAGTAGGGCGGGTCCTGACTAGACAGTAAACACGGCTTCAGTTCGGCCGGAACATGCTCTCGAACCAGCTTCACAACCTAGACTGGAGCAAGAGTTTCAGCGTGGTGAGTTGTTCATTGTACACAAATTTACCTTCCATAGGTAAAGTTTTAACTGAGCTCTGTCTCTACATCACAGTAACAACTTTATGTCTATTGACTGCCTGGAGGGTAGATAACCTTCGGTAGGGAGGGTGGGGGTGAGGGTATACAGCGTGCGGACGTCTTTTTTCTGTGTGTGCTGCAGCTCAGTTTGTTTCTCCACCAGTGCTTGACTAGCCGCTAGGCGAGCATTATAACGTAAAGGCTGGACTACAAACGAGCTGTTTTCAGGCAGTTAAGAGCAGTGTTTTCTGTGGGAGATGGGAACTCCCTTTGAACTGGACTTTTCACTTTGCAAATCTATTACACACACTAAAAATATATGTAACACAATAAAGGAAAGGGAAAAGGCCAAATAGCATAATGACTTTTTTAAAAGCTTTTTACCCCCAAATCTTATTACTGTACACATGTTTAACACATTCACAGGTTGTAGTGCTTAAATGATGTTTATTAATTCATTTGTAATGCCCAACATTTTTCCTAATCTCTCATGTTTAGGCTAGGTCTTTTCATCCAGTTTCCCAAATGTGAGTATTTACTGCTTTTCATTACAAATCAAATAACTTTGGATTTTGGATTCTTGATCAGACAAACTAAGCAGTCTGAAAATTTCTCCTTGTGTACTAATAAGCAACCCACATCACGACTTCTTGTGCTCTCATTACCTTGAGATGAAAAAATGTATAGTGCTCATATTGAATCCTGTTACTCTGATTATAACATAGTTTTGAAATATCCCTCTCTGGAGGATAGTAAGAAACCCTAACCTTTAAATGGCATTCAATCCTGGCGGTAATATTTCTTCTTGGACATGTGGGTGAACTTAAGACCACAGGTGATGTCGATCGTCTGGTTTTAAGCTCCTTAACAAATCTGGGTCACAGAGAAGATGTCAGGCAACGAGCTCCTGAGGATATGTTGTGACACCAAAATGGATGTTTCTGTTGACAGTTTGTTTCAAGTACTCACTTGTGACGAGTGTTCAAAATTCATGTTTTAATTAAAGGCCATAAATCTTTTAACTATCCTTTTAGAGCTGGGGCAGGCAATGTTGGAGAGACTAGTAAGAGAATACTACATTGCAAAGCCACTCCCCAAAATATATTTTCATGCACAATGAATACATGGGAAGAATTCAGCAGGTAGGTAGTCAGGCAGGTAGCCAGCCAATCATTTCATTCGAGCCAAAAGATGATGGTTATTACCGTCCTGCGAAACCAACAGAGCAGAGTCAGGCATTGGATTGATTGACAATTTCCATAAATATAACAAAAATGCCTCTGAAATAAATTGCCAACAGAAGTTTTATCACCTCTTGGAACATTCTTTCTTTAAAAATGCATGAAAAACTTCAGTTAGAACTCGTTATGGTTATCATCCGCTCAGGGTGACAAGATGAGAATAGGAATTAGGGGTGGCCGTGGCCTCCAGTACATTCAATGTCAACGAACAGTAAAAGACGTGAAAGTCAAACCTCTAAATTTTATTATTTTGTTTGTTCGTCATCAACTGTCTATCATTAGGAAAAAAGCAATAACTACATTGTATGTAACACTGTGTGAATCGTGATCGATTATATAAAAAATATTTAATTTTATTCATTTCATCAGTGCACACACATCTGTAACATTCTTGTCAGATCTCCTTCTTAGTGGCGCCCTGCAGCTGCATTTCCCTTGTCCTTGCAACTGCAACTTCCACTATCTTCCTTGATCTACACTTGAAAACCAAAAAGTTAAAAGAGCACGCAAGCATGGTACTTTGTAGCTATAACAATGCAGTTGTATGTCCACGATACCCTGCTGTCCCTTCTGCAGCCAGGAACAGTGCTCATCCACGGGCGACACTTAATGAATGTTTCACAATGATCCATATTTAATGTTTTATTAGGCTATAACTAATTAAAACTCAGGCTTAGTCTAATTTTAAGTACAAACAGGACATGATTTGGGATTCGGGCAACTGCTTGTAACTCAGTACTGTCCCGAATTTTTCGGGACGCGTGGTTATCACTTATCCAGTCTTTGTGGTCAATCAGTCTTGACACTGTCACTAGCAATCATCTGACCTCTCGTGTGAACCACAAACAACACCACCTGTCTTGGTCACATTACATATCTTTCAGCCCATCTCAACATTTCTGCAGGCCTGCCTAACCTTTCTTGAGGTCATGAGTTCAGTGTGAGTGGAACCAGAAAAGGTTATTTCCTGTCACACTTGTGTTCCTGCAGCATAACGAGAACACCGTGTACCCAGATGCTGACAGACCATGGTGTACAAAAGGGGGGTATTGGACAAATGCTTGTCAGACGAGAGTCATCTTTTGTGTGTTTTAGTGGGATGGTTTGATTTATTCACCAGCATGTGATCAGCTGAAACTCAGAGGATCCTTTTCTCACTTAGTGCATGAGAGTTAGGGCATGTTCAGATTGACATTGGGGTCAAACAAGACACCCTCCTAAATCATCTCAATTACCATTACCTTTACAGTGTCAACCCAGAAAAGTACAGTGTCGTTCAGCACTGAAATGCATTGTAATACATCAACTTACTGCATTAGCCAATGCAGCGTGCATTCCTGGAAAATTACTCTTCACTTAAACATCAATACACGATAAATGATTCTGATGTAAGTTATTAAACAAGAAATTGTTTTCTTTGAATATGGCAGTTTATTTGAACACATTTGGAATAAATAGAAGAAAAGCCTGTTGGTTATCATAAGCAGCTTGTGCTGTATGGAACAATAGTACTAGTATATAGTAAAAGTACTTCTTGTACAACAACCACAAAAGGTCAGTAATTTAATCATTTTAATTACTTTTCATGATGACAAATTATCAGCCAGTGCATGCCCTAAATGTAATAAAAAAATGTGATAATCAGATGCCACATAAAACCCTTAAGTTACATGTGACCTTTAATAAGATTGTGGTTTATAAAACCAAGTGTTGCTGTTAGAGAGACATGCATTAAGCTATGTAAACATCTTTGTCTTTTGTCATTAAGTTGTCAGCGTGTTGTTCTTTTCTCGTGTTGGGTTCCTCTGTCTTACATTCCTGAGGAAAGGCATTAGTACATACTACTGGGTGGGGTGGCTCTAATACCACTTTGAACTTTCACATAGAAACAAATACAACAAATCAGAAACTCATTAATTGCTACTGGCATGGATGCAGCTTTGAGCAACACTTTACAGCCTTTGGAACCAAGTGCTTCTTTCCCTCAGATGACTTTCCAAAGGACAATGCTTCACCATGATGTGGTTAACAGTTTTTACTCTTTTTCAAGTTTTCTCTTTGGTTTGCCTTGAAAGCATTTTGCCTCATCTTTTAGACTCAGTGTTTGCTAACCTTTCTCAGACTCATTCATGGAAAACACGCAGTGTACACAACAGTAAAGTACACCACTAGTCCTGATTAATTCATCTGTTATTGTCACTGTAATAACTCATCAAAGAGGGAGTGCTGCTCTAGCTACTTGGCTGGCAAACATATGGTGCAGGATGTCTGATCAAAGATACCAACAGTAACTTATTCGATGGTGGTGGGATTTACCCATTAGGCCTTTGACTTTCAACAATGTGAGTAAGGTTTAACTGAGAATTTAAAAAGTAATCCAATTTTTTTAAGTAATAGAATTTGAATGAGTTTTCTTCTCATTTTGTGCTTTTACCTCTGGAAGTCCTCGCATTTGTTTAGCTTCATAAAACAGAAGATAAACAGCCTGACATGCAATAATATTGCCATCACCAGACACATAAATATTTGACAACTCTGCAAACCCCCTGACTATGTTCAATGTCAGTGCTTTTAAAAGATTTTGTTTAAGGCAAATTGTGCTAAAAGTATGAATGGGGTTTGGCAACTAAATGCTTGGTTACGGTTAGGAAAACATTACAACTGTTAACTGCATGTGTGACAGACCCCCGAACTCCTCACCTTTACTTTCCACCTCGCTACATAAAGTACACAGTACTTCCTGCACTGCCACTGAACACTGGTACTGAACATAAACTGAAAATAACGTGGCAAATGTAATGCCACGTTCACTTTAAATGGGATGGAGGGCAGAGGTGAGGAAAAGTCCCATTTAACGACTTGTCTACATCATTAGTCAACGAAAGATAATTGTTCAGGCACTTCTAATCCAAGTTTCCCATTTGTAGTTACTACTTGGATGTTGACATGAACACTATTGACAAATTGAAAACTCACAATTATGCTGATATGACATGAAGTCACGCAGCAGTGGTTGGCAAGGCCATATGTGTCTGTAGGTTTATGAATGCGGATCAAACGCCAGGACGCACACACGAGCAGCACATGCTTTAATTGAGAGCATGTGCAAAAGTGTCCTTATAATCGATGTGTTTAACAAGGGAGAAAAAAAACATCCATCGTATGGTGGTATCGATCATGCAGTCCTCCCAACGGGAGTCCCATGCCTACCGTCTGAGCGAAACATAAACACAGGTGTTTACAGATTTGAAATAATTGAATAATTGAACTGGTGATCTGGCTGTACCAAATGAGCTAACAAACACTCCTCATCACTGCTGAACACAACAAGATGTTGTGAACTAAAACCTGTACCAGAGCAGGTTTAAAGGAATCAAAACTTGTAATTGTTTAAAATAACTAATTAACTATGTTATTCATATTTTTCACATGCATAATAGGTGACAAAAACTTTGGCACATCATCCCCATTTTGCACAATTGAGCCGTTTATTTATTATTTTTGCTGAGTGACATAACAACTGGCAAAACAACTGTGCACTCCAACTGCAGCCCCTTCGGTGTCCAAACAATTTGACCTTCTCTGTGGGGGCCTCCTGAGAAATAGCTGCAAAAAATCACTCTTCATGGTGCTCTGAGCCGGCCCCAAACAGCAGCAGAATCCTGAATGGAAATGTTTGCAGAGAGGTGTATGGCCCCGCTCTCTGCTGTGGGAGTCAGAAGGGTCATGTTTGTGTGTATATCAACAGGATTTACGGCACAATAGCAGTCAAGTCTTCCGCTTTGATCCAGAGGGTGTGACACAGGGCACAGGTTGAATTTGTTTCTGCCAAGATCCCCGTTGCTTTTTGTCAAGCCTCCTTAACAGGGCGGGAAGTTATTTTTAGTAGTGCTGTGAATAAAAAGGTAAAAAAGGTAAAGGAGTTTGTTATTTTTCATTATTTGGTTAGGCAGCAAACATATCACACCCATAAGCATTCTAATTCTGAAAACAGTCTAACAGAAACTGTTTTTAAAACAGTAGATTTTTAGCCTCTGTGAGAACATAGTAAATAATCATTAAATATAAAGCTGTTTTTATCTACAAAAACATTGCATAGTTGTGTCATAGGGAAGTCATCTGTTCAAATGTTCTGGGTTATTATCAGTTGAAGACTCTTGACATGACCTTACTTGCAATAAACATATTTATGGATTCAAAAGTATTTTTCCCTCCAGTGTTTGGCCAATTTCATGTTTTCAATGTCTTTTATTCATTCCATGCTTTTGATTATGGAAATTATCAAGTAACATTTAGTAGATCCTTGGAATAAGTATTTCAGAGTAAATATCTCGAGACCGGTCACTGTCCCTGACATAAAATCAGCATGACGTGTTTGGAAACACTGAAGGCTGAAATGTTCCCCACTTCAAGTACTATTTGAGTCTCTCTAATCTGTGTCATTTTTGTGTTTCGCCATGGAAATGTCAAAATAAACAAACCATAATCTTGCCCCGAGGAGACACAATAGAGGTGGAATAGCTTGACCTTGCAATGATACTGAGGCAGTTTGAGTTGAAATACAAGTGGCTGTTAGACTGACTGCACACAGAATAGTCTGTTGATCACACATTCTTTAAATGATGATTTAAAGGACATGAAAAACTTTTTAAAGTTTTGGTAACCATATAAATTACAGGCAAGAAATGTAAATGACAAAGTAACTGACCCAAAACCGTTCAGATATTTCCATTTCCATTCTTTT
Source organism: Lepomis gibbosus (assembly GCA_029875015.1). Classification (NCBI taxonomy): domain Eukaryota; kingdom Metazoa; phylum Chordata; class Actinopteri; order Centrarchiformes; family Centrarchidae; genus Lepomis; species Lepomis gibbosus. The sequence goes on along the minus strand of JAPMOB010246550.1, from coordinate 5,870 downwards.
TTTTATCTGCCTACTAATAATTTTTGTAGAGATTTGGGGCCATTTACTGTTAAATATGGAGGGGATCTTTTTTCCCAATTGTCACTTTTTCAGATGAGATAACCCTTAGCTTTGACAAAGACGATCCTGTCGGTAACTCACATCAGAATCATATCACCTTGGATAGCATGTTCCAGGGTGTACCAACATAACAGTGTGATAGGACAAGCACCGAGATATCATGGAAGTAGGCAGTGTCCTAATTTCCACCACCATACTTTACTATCAACAGCAACAGGCTGCATGTTTTTGTCTTCCAACTGTAAACCTTGAGGCAGTATCAGATCTTAGGCATGCAGTTTGTATTTGAATTGCTTAAGTCGGTGAGTGTCCTTGTCTTTAAGTGGTCTAGATGCGTACCACTTAACTGCAAACCCCCTTTGTCTGCCCCTGTCTGTCCCCCTTCCCTCTCTTTCTGCTGTGCTGTCTGATAAAGCCCAAACTGTGAGTGGAATATTTAAATTTAAATTGGTCACTGAAGCCATGGAAATACATTTCACTTTGTTCATCCAAGGCTGAGGCAGAGGTGCAATGGAAGAATATGAGGCAGAGTAATGTTAAGAGACAGAAATAGAGACAGATGTCTGATTTGATTTGATTTTTTATTGGACAGTAACATTAATAAATACATAAAAATGCTATCTACAATGACAATATACATTCATCAGAACTGTTGAGGATAACACAAGAAAGTTGCAAACTTATTTCCATTGTGATCCTTGTTGTGTCTTAATTGGTATTTGTATTATTGTACTGGTATTGTGTGTGTGTGTGTGTGTGTGTGTGTGTGTGTGTGTGTGTATGTATATGGAGAGAGAGAGAGAGAGAGAGGGAGAGAGAGAGAGAGGGAGAGGGAGAGAGATTACAAATATTGGGAATTTACCCAACTGTCTAGGATAGGCCTCTATCAATGTCCAATCCTATGTACAATTTCAATATTGCAATGTTTTGAGGTGAGGACTTATTTATGTTGTCAGTAATGGCATTTAAACTACAGATAGCAAACATCACTGTTTGTTCACAGACTGTGACCTTTGCTTACGTCTGACGTCAATAATTTCCACTCTATCCACCTCCTTCCATTCCCACCCCGCTGTGTAGAGCCGACAGAATGCCACACTGCAAAAACTAAAATCTTACTAAGATTAATTATCTTAATTGAAGGCAAAATATGCTGGGTTTTTTTGTCTGACAAGAAGACAAGATGGCCTAAATTTGTAAGTGAAATATTATTTTTCTGTTGGCAGATAATTTTGCTAATTTTAAGCAATATTTCCCCCATTTTAATGTTTTTTCCTTGTTTTTGAGAGCTCAGTTTTTGCAGTGCACATGAAACCTAAAATCATACCTTCTGCAGGTGTTTCAGCTGTTTTGATACACCTTGGATAAGGCCTTATCATGGCCCTGGCTTCCTATCTGCTTTCCAGCATCAGTTAAAGCCATTGTTTGTGCGGGGATGGAGCTGTGTTTGGCCCCAGGAGCCATCCTGATCTCTGTGAAAGTCTGTCACGGTCAACGCTAAGGAATGCTTGTTGACTCGGAGGATAGGAAAACCTGCTGAGATATGATTATTAACACAGTCCTGGGTATTATATCAGGTTACACCGGCCCGGATGGAAAAGACAGCAAATCCTAATACTTCATGGTTAAAATGTCTTGTTTTTCACCAGCATCTATGGAGGGATTTTGCGTACAGTGAGGTATATATAAGGGATTGAATTTCCACCTCTCAGACCTGTAGATAGAAATCTTGAGCTTTAAATTTCCCATTTTGTGGATGTTTTACTTCGGTATATTTGTGGTGCTGGTGGCCCCTTAGAAAACACACCCTAACACTGTCAATACAAGAGCTTCCTTTAGTCATTAAAGGGCCACCGCTGTGAAAATTGTTATTTCATTTTTATGCTGGTCTGTAGATTACTGTCACATTTAAAAAACTGTGAATGAACAAAAGCCTATTGATGGCACAAATCTCCACATTGTGCAAGAGTATAGATACTTGTGAGACCCAAGTTACTTTTGTACTGCTAAACCCAAATGTTAGGAGGAATTTAGCACTGTATTATATCTGGGTGGCCATTTGCGCAAGTCAGAGAGGAAAATTTAATAAACTCGTGTAATTATCAAAAAGCCACTGTTTGTTATTCACAGGAAACATTAAATTCCATATGTTTTTATTTAGTATATTACCATCTGCCTCGCACATTCAACACTGTGTACAGTTACAGACATTGTCAACCAAAGCTCTGGGATCACTTTTCTTGTTGATATTTAGTTATTATGAAAGATACGTCTGGTGTGGTGGATTTGTCATTATTTCAAACCCCATTTTTAATGATATTTATGGTCTGGATTATATTTATTCATGTTCAGTAAATGCCTCTCTGTATAGCAGTTTTCATTGTAACTGATGGTGTCCGCCATTCCTTTGCAGGCTTCAAAATGCCTTCACATGCAAGGGAAATTCACAGGAAATTATGAATGCATGTGCTTCAGTGTTACTGTTTGTAATTATATCTCTTGGACTGAATCCTGCCTGTTTATTGATTACACTCTACAGCTTTATTAGATCTGCAATAACACATTTTTTGGCTGCTTTGGGGCAGCAGAAACAAGTTGTGAACACAACACTGACATATCATCACACTTTAAGTTGATATGGTGAACTTATCAAAACAATACCTGCCTTCCTGTCGAATGGAAATCCAATTTTCCCCCTGCCTTTTTAGCTGCTAAATGCTGCACTATATTCAGCAGTTAGTGATTAACTGTGTCTGTCTGCTGTTTGGTGCAAAGCAGGCAGTGTACAGTAGAGAGTGAAACAAATCAGTCAAGTTGCACATGAAACAGCTAAAGAATTAGCTGAATCTCACTACAAAGTTCTGTAAAGCCGAGGGGAGCTGCAGGTTCAGGTGACAAATCTCTGTAGGTTTCTCACTACGAGTGGCTCTACGAGTGACACATCGTCACGTTGTTTTCACAGTCCCGCTTTAAGTTACAGAACAAACCAATATTTCTTCCAGTGATTCCCATTAAAACGATCAAATGGTGAACCACAGGGTGGCTTTTATTGTGAAGCTACAGATAAAATGAATTATATTTGTCACTGATAGCATAGGTCATTCAGGTTTAAATATTACAAGGGAGAAATGGAAGCAAAGGTCAATAAACTCCTGTAACTGCAATGCTGATGTGTGGAAAACTACTCGTCCCATTCACACAGCATGGGATCAGATTGTGGTTGCTCACAGCATGATATATGATAAGAGCAAGTTGTTGATTTTTTTTCTTTGTTAAAACAATGCAATGACAAATCCCCTCAGCTCATGGTTTGTTTGGCTGCACTATAAACAAATGCCGTAGCTGTTTTTCTTCTGTTGAGTTTGAGAATAGAAACTTGAGTAGCTGCCTCGGTAATCAACATGTGTGGTTAAGAATTATAACTCGGAAGGATCTTTAAAAATTAACCTCATTTGCTTATTCATTTGATCTTCCCATCGTTTTTTTTTCACTCTCTCATCCATGTGCTTTTGTGTAATGAGACAGCATTCACCCTGCATGAGCTGGTCAGGGCCACGAGTCAACAACACAATATGGGTTCAATTTCTCCCCCATCTCTTGCTTTATTGGAACGTCTAAAGACAAACCTACTCCATGTGCTAACTGCCAGGTCATGTCCTTCAGTCTGTCCACTGCCATTTGACTGTCCTCCGCCGAAGCCCAACATCTTGAATCAGCATCTCTTTTGCACTACTTGGCTTTGAAGAGCACACACCAGCAATACCTTTACTGATAGATACCTTATTGCATAACCAACACACATGTTCCCCAGCTGTTCATGCTGGATGGTTGCTGTGCTTTCGGATTTGCTAATCGAGTAGACAAGCCTGAGGTGTGTTAGTTAAGGGATTCCCCAGAAGGTAAAAGTAAACATTACTGCAGTCGAGCGGCGGCATGGACCTGGTGGTTTTTAACAGTAGAAATGCGGTTATGTGGATCGCATATGCCTGACACTTGCAGTTTGTATTCATATCTTTCTTTTTCTTAAGTTGAAAGGTGATCCAAGTGCTATGTTGGTCCGTTATTTTGCCCTACAGGTCGCCGTGCATGTCACGTGACTGAAAAAAAAGCAATCTTGTTCAGAAAAGAAAGGATCAGATCTACATGAGCTGATACTGATCCATTAAAATATGCCCAGAATGGTCCAGATAGCAGTCCTTTTTATAATTCAAATTTTGGCAATAGACTTTAAAAAATCCTTATCACTTAGTTTTATAAAGCGTTTTGCAAAATTGACTTTAGATGACAATAATAGATAATCGACTATTTGGATTATGAATCGCAAAATTACACAATACCTCTCATTTAGCGATTAGCCTTTAAATTAAACCTGATGTTTTTTTAGGCATGTGCTAATTAACTGTCAAGACAATAAAATAAATACTGCTTTCAAAAATGCATCTTTTAATGAATGTTTCTGCTGCAGCAACAGAAATTTCCTCTGAAATCACGTCCTGATAAGCAGCTGATCTGCTGTTTATTGACGGAGCAGTTTAGACGCCAGTATTGCAACACCCCGGGACAAACTGACACTGTATACAAAGAAAGGAATAACGTCACTTACCTCTACAAAACTGTCACTAATATATTGAGACCACTTTCTGCTACTGGACAATAACATCTCACGTTATTTGCCATTTTAAAAAAATGACTTTTCATATAAAATGTACATACATATGTTGGAATACATACAGTATGAGTACTTTTCTAAAATATGTTTTTTTTATTCACATGTGACAGAGGAATACAAAAATATAACCCAGTTTCTGGTAACTCTTTTGCTAATAAATGTCAAGAACTGCACTCAGCAGCAGTAGTTTTGCCCCAGTGGGGTTTGTACATTGCTGTAACCAGGGAAGTTGTGCTAAGCCAGTGAACCCCAGTGATTTACTACAATGCCTTCGGCCCCGTTATTGTATGTGCAGGTAAGCCTATTTCTCTCCAACCTGCTATTTACACCCCAGGTGGATAAGCCCCACAGCTATGCAGGATATTTGTCACAGTGATGGAGCATGTAAAGACTCAATTTTGAGGAATGTGCCAAAATTAAATGACATGCGTATGGTCCAACTTCTGAAGAAGGCTGGGCATGATTTACTGAGTAGATGTAGCGTGTGTATGGACCAGTACACAGCCAAAAGCAAATATTTGGGAAACTCCAGTGTTTCTATCACTGGTGAAGTTATTACATAAAATGAGAAGCCAATTGTGCAATGGTGGTCAGGAAAAAGACAGAAAAAAAGAGAGGAAGATGGAGTGAAAGAATGAAATTCAGAGTGAATGTGGCTCACATTTGTCTCCCAGTTTCAGCCGCTTGTGTGGATTTGCATACAGAGCGGCACATGAAGGACCAGACAAACAATGCACAGATGACTCATTAAGTCTACGCGTGAGGCTGCTTTCAGAGAAAGTCAGAGCAGAAATCAAACCCCACCTTGGTGTTTACTGGAAGGGGGCAGGAATGCAAAGAATGTCTGCTGTCTGAGTTTGTCTTGAATGAAAGGTGCTTATAAAATGTGTCCCAGGCAACCTGAGAGGATAGATGTTGGGAATCCCCATGTCTATATTCCTTTACGGATAAAATGAAATAAAACATCCATTGCATGTATGAGGTGGGAATAAGAGAGCCTTAACCTATTGTAGGCTATGTGTACACATTTGCAGCTGAGTTGTGTTGTAGACCACAAGTCAAAGCATCAACTGTCTGCCCTCACCTCCCCCAAAATTATTTGAAAATTAGTAAAAGACTGTAATCACTCAGTCCTGACATA
>JAPMOB010246548.1:0-16616 GCA_029875015.1 Lepomis gibbosus | reverse complement strand
TAACACCTGAGCAGTGCCACAGACTGATCGACTCCATGCCACGCCGCATTGCTGCAGTAATTCAGGCAAAAGGAGCCCCATCTAAGTATTGAGTGCCGTACATGCTCTTACTTTTCATCTTCATACTTTTCAGTTGGCCAACATTTCTAAAAATCCTTTTTTTTGTATTGGTCTTAAGTAATATTCTAATTTTCGGAGATACTGAATTTTGGATTTTGGATTAGTTGTCAGTTTTAATCATTACAATTAAATGAAATAAACATTTGAAATATATCAGTCTGTATGTAGTGAATGAATATAATATCCAAGTTTCACTTTTTGAATGGAATTACTGGAATAAATCAACTCTTTGATAATATTCTAATTATATGACTAGCACCTGTATATTTACCCCGAATGAACTGCCCGAATGACGCTGCTAGTACCAAAATTACAGGGAATTAACTAACCTCAACAGCACAGTGTCTCTTTTGGCTCCTTGTTGTAGTTTGATGACACACGTTTATTATACAGTTACAGCTAAGCCTTTTGCAACTAAAATAATCTGATAAACATATTGCATGATACCTGCCCAACAATAGCAGACATTGTTAGCATCCAGCTATTGAATAAAGTAATTTAGCAGCCATAGAGCGAGGTATTTTCTCTGGGGCTGGTGGTGACCGAAACTGAGTTAAAAGAAGAGTGAATATTGGACTTTTTACAGCAAGAAATAGAGCTCCACATAAAAACTAATTTTCTCAATGTGCCCCATTTGCATAGCAAAGTGGGTCTGTATATTTATAGATAGAGAAAGATATATTCCAGTATTTTGAATATATAAAATCAAACATTTCATGAACTTTAATGAATTCAAACAAACCAATGTTACAAAACTGTCACAATTAGACATTTTAGCTACTTAGTATCTGGTGAAGAAGCTAATATGTTGTTTGAATGTAAGACGGTGGTCAACTGCTAGTGTGCTGTCACAAAGGATACAAGTCACACAAACAAACTATGTTTCTACAAAATATAATGCCCAAAGCAAACGCTTGATGTGAAGTGATTGCAGAGCACAATACTGAAAGTCCTTTCTTAGTCTTAAACTTAATTTACATTTGCAATGAGAGTGTAGATTCAGGCTCTTCTAAAATAATTGTATCAAGCACTCCCTTGGATGTTGTTTTGTATATTTTATCCTCTCATATTTAGCTGAGTGGTATTACCATTAATTCTCCCACTGACACGTCTATTTATTATTATCTTTTAAAATTTCATCAATCCAAAGCTGCTTGGAGCGATAACAGACACCACAGACAAGCTCTCTGCACTGCTTACTAGTACAAAGGGCATCTATTTACATATAACCCTCTTTATCTCAGCTATGGGCTTGTTTTTTTGATTTGTGGTTAACTCCTCAAAGCCTCCGTCAAGATCCAAGGCTTGTACAACTTGTACTTAATGACTATAATTTCCTACATTAAAAGCTTATGGGCTGCCAGTGAAATAATAAAAAGCGTGCTTTGTCAGTCAAGCCTTTTGATCTTGACACTTTTAAAAACCAGTCCCCTAGGATGTTGACAATGAAGCCAATTGACAGGCCTGTTTGTAGGCTGCAGAGAAAAGAGCATTATTGCTCTTTGTAGGCATGACCCCATTCATCTTTAAGAGACGTTTCAGCCGTCTTAGAGGAATTTGGGGATGTAATGTTCTACCCCTGGTTTAGATGAAAATGAACATGCATTTAAGAGTAATTAAAGCCGCACAAAACAATGTGGTTTCTTCATTCTGATGTGATAAAAAGAGGAGCTCTAAATACAAGAATCAAAGTGGAAACAAAGCATAAATTTCATGGCCATTTCACAAGCACATTCGAAATACGTTTCCTACATTTATGAGTTAACAAATTTTGATTTTTTTGTGAATTAATGTTAGAGTTGACACATCTCCTCTGGCACTAATTATCACAAGAAGATGAGCAGAACTTGTTAAGCCTGCAGAACGGAATTTCTGGACTGAGCAGCTGTCATTTTGCTCATTGACATTATGAATGCTCCATATTTGTCATGCTGGTTTTTCCCCTCTCCATGGTAGTAATTTGGGTCACAATAAAGCACTAGTGGGTAACAGAGCTCCCTTTGTAGCACGGGCCCCTGGGGGCCACTAATCTCTGCCAAGGAAAACAATGGCTCACTGCTGCACCAGGGCGCGCTCCTGTCAGTAATGCATCAGGTTCAAACACATGTATAGACGCACATAAATACACTCACATATGTAGCTGATATGGTGGCCCCTCATCCTTGTCCCGACAACCACAAGAAGTAAGCACCTGGCTCACAACCGGTCTGTTTGGCAAATAATCAAGAAATATTCAACCAAACAAAACACATTGGCCAACATGTTCATTCTAACTACCCTTTCAGAGGTTATTAAATCATGTTATCTAGCAAATTCTGTTGGCAGCCTTAATATTTCATTATGAACTCAATCAGATAACACAGAAAGCCCAGTTCATGGTACCAAGTCACTGAAACATTGTTTTCGGCATTGGGACCTATTAGTCTCTTACAAATGACACTTCCAAACCTGTATCAAGAGTTATCATTTATTTATTTATGGTTTGTGGACTGCACTGATATAGCTTTACATTACCTTAGTGGAAGCGCGTTACAATTAGCCTCTCAGGTACCCATGAACACACATCCTCACACTGGTCCGCCTATTGGGAGAAACGTGGCATTCAGGACACTTCAACATGTGAACAGGAGGAGCCTAGGACCTTTCCCGCAAAACCTGTGATAAGTGGATGACCCTCTTTCCCTTCGTACAATTCCCCTTCATCCCCATGTTCATTCTGGAACATTTATTAAATCAAACCTTTCTGCAATCCTCAATGACAGCTGTTCCCTTAATTGCAAAAACAACAGAGCAAATCAAAGTTTGTAAGCAGGTGCCAAGACAATAGTACCAGAGCCCAAAAAATAGCAGAAAAGTGTGGATGACTCAAAAGGGGAAAATGGTACGTTAACACAGCTTCTGGATCAACTGAAAACGATTAATGACTAATTGATTTGGACACGGAAAAATAACAAGCCTTCCAAGCATAAAACAGCAAATCTGAAGTAGAAATAAAAAAGTGAGTAAGCAAAGCCTTCCTCAACACAGCCTGGCAGTGATCAAAGTCATGGACTGGTCTGTGTCATCACAGGTCAATAAACACTTCCACGTTGTTCCCACTTTGAGCTGAAAATCTTCATGCCATAGTTGCTTTTAGGAAGTAATTGTTACATCATAGTAGAGACAGACATGTAGGGAAGACTTTTAGTTGGTCAGAGCCATTAAAGTAACTTCCTTTACACAAGCAGAATCAGTAACCTTGCCTCTAGTCTTTTGTCAAATATAACACTTGGAAGGAATCCCCAAAACAAGATCACTAGGATTGATATCAAACAAGTGAAGTTGATTCCCTACCTATTTCTATTATTTCTGTCGTAGCTGGAGAAAGTTATCTCTTCTAAGTTAGCTTGCAGATAGAGCCATATGTGAAAAGAGACTAGGTTCAGGAAAAAAATGCTCTGTGCATTTGCACAATTAGATTGTAAGGGTGAACACAATGATGCAGTGCACTCATGGATTCACATGTGAGAGGTCCTTAATGTAGCACCCTGCTGGCTGGTATATAAAATGCTTATTTCAGTAACAAATGCATAGTGTAAATTGAGATGTGGATTGGTTGAATTTATTAATGTTGTGTAATTGTTTTAACTATGTGCATTAATAGGAAGTAATTTCTAAGTTGGTAAGATGAAATGTCCCATGTTCTATGTAGTTCTTGAACCTCTCAAGTCCATATAATTGGCTGTTTATTCAATAGTCAGGTGTCAGTCTGTTATTAGTGAATCAGTGATTATTTAGAGATGTTGTTGGCAACCTATCAGGTCCTTAGAGGTGGGTTGAGAAAAAAACAAGTGATTGAGTGAGAGTGGAGAGAGAGAGAGAGAGAGGTGAACGATGCAGCGATGTTGAACACTGGTTACTAGTTGTATTAAGTGTTCAAATTACGTTGCCGTTAAAAGTTATAAACCAGGTAGATTTTGTATTAGAGGTACCTGTTAACACCGGAACAACAAGTGTATTTGTTCTGTTCAAGCAGTAGGTCTGAAGTTGAAGAAGACACGTGTTGAACTGTTGTTAGCATGCTAGCACTGCAGCTATAGTGGAGTGAAAAGAAGACACACGTGTGTGAGGAGAACTTCAAAACAGTTGGTGGTAATTTCCATCAGTTATGATAAGCCACCAAGGTAACTGATGAGATGTGGGAACATGGCAATATTACAAAAACGAAGAAAAACAGGGAATTGGACAATCATACAGCTTGTTCACACACCATCAGATACAATCAGATATTCTAAACCACTTTATTTGAAGGTAAAACTGAAAGTGAAAGCACACACTTGCCCAAAAACAATTTTGACATTTGCAGTCATTACAAAAGGAAGGCTGTAAAATGATGAATCACTTGAACAATTAGGTCCAGTAAAATTTGAAAAGCCACAAAAAGCCTTATGTATATTATTACATATACCCCTCTGAATCATTGAATTCAGCTGTTCCAATCACTTCCATGGCCCAGGTGTATAAAATCATACACCCAGGCATACAGACTGCTTCTACAAACATTTGTCAAAGAATAGTTAGCTCTCAGGAGCTCAGTGAATTCATGCGTGGTACCATGATAGGTTGCCACCTGTGCACCAAGTCCATTTGTGAAATTTTCTCACTACTAAATATTCCATGGACAACTGTTAGTGGTATAATAACAAAGTGGAAGTGATTGGGAATAACAGAAACTCCACCATGAAGTGGTAGGCCACATAAAATCACAGAGCGGGGTCAGCGCATGTTGAGGTGGAGTGCGCAGAAGTCAACAACTTTCTGCAGAGTCAGTAACTACAGACTTCTAAAAGTCATGTGGCCTTCAAATTAGCTCAATAACCATGCATGGAGAGATTCATGGAATGGACAGCTGCATCCAAGCCTTACATTACCAAGAGCAATGCAAAGCGTCGGATTCAGTAGTGTAAAGCACGTCGCCACTGGACACTAGAGCAGTGGAGACATGACTTCTCTTTCTGGCATTCCGATGGACGAGTCTGGGTTTGGTGGTTGCCAGGAGAACGGTTCCTGACTGCATTGTGCCAAATGTAAAGGTTAGTGGAGGGGGGATTATGTCATGGGGTTGTTTTTCAGGGGTAGTTCCATTGAAAGGAACTGTTAATGTTTCAGCATACCAAGACATTTTGGACAATTTTATACTCCCAACTTTGAGGAAACAGTTTGGGGATGGCAGTTTGTGCACCAGTGCACAAAGCAAGGTCCATGAAGACATGGATGAGTGAGTTTGGTGTGGAGAACTTCACTGGCCTGAGTCCAGACCCCAACCCAATAGAACACCTTTGGGATGAATTTGGGTGGTGACTGCAAGCGAGGCCATTTCGTCCAACAGCTTTGCCTGACCTCACAAATGCCCTTCTAGAAGAATGGTCAGAAATTCTATAAACACACTCCTAAACCTTGCGGACATTCCCAAAGGAGTTGAAGCTGTTATAGCTGCAAAGGATGGACCAAGTCCATATTAAACCCTACAGATGAAGAATGAGATGTCATTAACCTTCATGTGCATGAAAAGGCAGGTGATCCAAAACTTTTGGCAATATATTTAATACAATTCCTGGAAACGGGGCACTAGCAGTAAATCAGCTTTGAGCATTACATTGCATTTACCTGATGCTTTTTATCCTAAGCGACTTACAATTGCTATATATGTCAGAAGTTGCATGCCTCCGAAGCAACTAGAGGTTTAGTGTCTTGCTCGGGGATATATTGGTGGATGTGTCACTGTGGGGAATTGAATCTGGATCTCTCACACCAAAGGCATGTGTCTTATCCACTGCACCATTACCACCCCGAGCAAATTGGATTGAATGGGTCGTTTGTTTGGAACATGATATCCAGTTCTTTTATTACACCCATGGTAAACTGTGATGACATATTTTTGAATGCATTTTCTCTTCCATACAGGTTTGTGGCTTTAAAAAAAATCTGTCTGACCATCTGACACATTTTAGCAAGGCTGCTGCATTCCCAGATCTCAACAATAGACCGTTTTCACAGCAGACACTTTGACTTGTCATAGCAAGACAAGCTATGGGCCCTCTCCTCAGTGGAACACAGCCATCATCATGTAAATACACCTGTGTTTTTCCTCCTATCACATGTCAAAATGTCAGCTATGAAAAATGTCTATTCATTTGATTTTATTATCACCACTTTCTGTATTCAATGAGAAACCAGTTTGGAAGATGAAGCATGACCATAATCCTATTTAAAAAACCTCAGAGGTATAATAATGACATGTTGAAAAATACAACTGTCCTTTGGAGTCATTTTACCAGCCAATGACAATGTAGTGAGTTGAAGTAGAACAGGAACCAAATCCTGTTATCTACATGTCCTCTTTGCAACAAACCTAGATCTGTTCTTCATTAGTTAACATGTGCTACAATGGCCAAACCACATGTGAGGGATTGAATCAATAAGAACAGGTCATCAATCAAGCTTGTGCACTCAGCATCGTGTTTGCTGAGGTTTGCCTGCCTTCAAATGGAAGGCAGGTTCACTGCATGTCACTACCAGTGACAACTTAAAAAACATCTGAGCTTTTTTACAAGCCTGAAAGTGGTGGATGAGCAGCTAACTGTGACATGCGACATATAAAATATGTAGCAGATATTTTATATCTGTTGAAATCTAATTTGATAGATATGACAAGCCATATGGAATCCCAGCGGCGAAAGGTAGAGGAAGTGAGACAGTAAGAAAAGCCAGTGGGGGCACTGGCCTCCCTTAAAGCTGATTGGCCCCCCTGGGCTTATTATTATAATGGTATTTTGGAAACCTACTAGTACATGCCAAGGCCCCCCTGGATCAGAACATGTATATGAAGTTACAGTTAACATGTTTTGGAGAAAATCAATCAAATTACGACCAAGAAATACAAAATGACCAATAAGACTCAAATGAGACTCAAAACGACCACAAAGACACCCAAGACAACCTCAAAGAGAGGCAAACCAATCACAGACTTGTTTTTAATCTGGGTTTGTTAATATTATTTTCTGTCGATGGCTGTTGGCTAATGCAGTTTATTTGGCTTTGATTTATGTCTTCACACATAAATGAAGCAAAGCTTTTGCGATTACATACAAAGTCATTGCAAAGAAATTTGCATGTTTGCGTGAGTTGAAAAGGAATGGACAGAGTGGAGGGAAAGAGATTCTGCTCATTGACAGACAGCTGCGGGGTGAGGGGAGCTCTGGAGGAGAGAGTCATGGGCAGCGCCGGAGGTTTCTGACCTCTAGTGTTGTAGTAGCTGTCTGTGGACACCTAGAGCTCTGTGGTACTACTTCATATTTACACAGAGACAAACAGGAGATTGCTTGGAGAAAAGTAAGTGAGGAAGTTGAATTACCTTCTGAAAATTTGTCTGTTTCTTGATTCTAGCTATCTTTGTACTTTACAGTGAAACAAGTTAACATAACATAACCCTGATCGATCCAAATGCCATTTAGCAAACAAACATTTTAAAAGTTGTTTGCTTGTCATCTTGTGGACCAATCTGACAAAGCATGAATTGAGACGTTTAACAAATCAGCATCATTTTGATTCGTTTATTGCATAGAAAGCACAGCTAAATGTTTATTTTGGGTTTATACTGTTGTAGTAAAACAGATTAGACAATGACACATTTCCCATTTGTCTTGGAAAATGTGCTGTATGCTGTTTTTCTTGGATAATCTTTACAATTTTACAGTACCATTTTTAAGAATGTCTCAAAAAAGAGAATTGAAACTCCAACACCATGCCCCCTTGACTGAGCTACACAGGTCTTTCATACCCGTATCCTCTCCATCCCATGCTATTCTGATCCAAACAGAAAGCTCTGAAGTCCATGTATAATGTTTGCATATGAAGAACTACCCAGGTTAAGGAAAAATAATAACCTACCCTCATTACCCACATCTAACACACACTTTAGACCCTCGAATGTGTTTTCAGCGAACATTCAATGGAAGGGATTAAACCCCTCTTTCATCCCCTTCTTACTGGTTTTGTGTTGATTCTACGGGTCGTCACATCCAGCTGGGAGTCTTCACTTTGGCCAGAATGCCTCCCTGTGTTGTGACACAGGCAAAGTACACACTGAGGAATCAAACTGTTGAGCTACTTTGAAGATCAGCAGCTATTATTCCTCAAGTACCCCCATTGTTCTACGCTTGAATTAGTGCACCTGAATCCACTAATCGATGGTTGGTAGTTCTATGTGAACATGAATGGCATAAGGCCATTCATGCGGGCCGTTAAGTGATATTTGAGTGTTTCACGAGGAATGGCTGGCTGTGGTTCTTAGGTTGGGAGTCCATCTTGAGCTATTTTGCATGCTATCCCTTCTCACTCTTATCTCTTGATTTAGCAATGTCCAAAAGGCGAGTATGGGAGAAACTAAGGGGAAAACGTGCGGAGGTCATGTTATTTTCGAAGATAACATTCTCCTTGAAAGTAATTTAGATTAAATTTAAAATTAGATTAAAATAATGTTGCATTGCAATGATTGTTTGTAGCCTTAATGTTGCTAAGCTACTGGGTTTGTTCATGTTTGTAGTGTTGTATAGTGCGTCCTTCAGAGCTAGTTAGCCCTGTTTAACCTGCGGAGTTTCTGATGGCTCGTGTTACGCATTTTGCTGCCTGGAGGAAATAAATTCCCTGCAAGTGAAAACAAGTCGAAAGTGTCTCCTAACACTGCAGAAGTGGACCTAGAATCAATGGTGAAACTAAATGTCTGAAAAATCCCAGAGAAAATCGCTCTGACCGCTTCCAAGAGCTTGATAGGAGAGTTTGTGAGTGACAGGATTGGATAAAGAATATCTACTGTCTTCTGATAAACGTAAATATGGGATTTATCATCGGATTTAATCAAATAATTTATTGTTTCTCACTTACAAGAGAAGAAGGTTCAGAGACGAGGACTTGCGCTTGGAGTATATGTATCTTAGGGAAACTTTCCCTACATGTCTAGTCTGAGTTTCTCACATTCAAAAAGTGCTGGAAAAGGGACAATTGTACTTTCGATTGCTCAGCCCAGCTCAGTCAAAGGTTCCTTCAAACATCTGCAAAGCTGCCACACCCACACCACAAGAGGCTGTGGTTCAACAAGCAGCCATGCTATGATTAGAACATATTTGATGACCACAACAGCAAGCTTACTGGTTTGGCGACTCCTCACAGTGAAGCCTTAAACCCAGCTGATTTGTTTTAAGTTGTATTATCATTGGCTAGATAACAGCATAGAATACAAAATATCTCAACAAGGCAACATTAGACGCTCATTCATTCCGCTTTGGGCCGAGGCTAACTGCCTCCCTGCACCTTTGCCCCAATGTCATGCTTACAATAATATCGTAATATAATAAACAATAATAATTTATATAGCAACTTTCAAAACATAGTTACAACATGCTTTACAAAAAAAACTCTGATAAAAGTCAATAAGATCCAAAACATCAGATTGCAATGATTTTTAAAAATAATTAGAATAAATACCATCAGGTAAGAAAAAGCCATAAGATAAAAGTGAGTTATAGACAGGACAGCAAAGGCCCAATCCCTGCGAGAGGATCTCACACAGCCATCAGGCTCATAGGGAGTTAGTATCACAGGAGCATGACTATTCAAAGCTTTAAAAACAAGCAATAAAAGTTAAAAAAAAAACTCTAAAGAAGAATATACCCTTCAAGCATAACAGAAAAGACCCTGATTGATAGATATGACGTACCAGTTCAGAGCACTGATGCCAACATTAGTTTTTCAGACAGCTCATTAAGACAGTGGGGTCCACTGTGTCAAAGTCTGAGCTGAAGTCAAGGAGAATTTAAATGGAATACAGGCCTGTGTCAGCTGCAAGCAGCAAGTCATTGGTGACCTGAGGTTCCCCATCAGTCTCTACACTGAGGCAAAGTTATAAACCCCACCATTTAACTTCAGGAAATTAGCTGACCCCCAAAAGCAATGTAAAGTTACTGTGAGTTTGTAGCAATTTTGTACTTACTGAATTTCAAATTGCAAACCTGTACACTACTCATTACTGAAAAGTAATCACATTGCTGTGACACATAACTTAGTGCTCTTTACTACTGACTTGCCAGTGTCCACAAAAACCCCTATAACCATTCCAAAAACTTGTAAGACGAGCATTTTCTGAGTCATGTTTATGGTTATGGTTAAGTTTATGCGGCTTGTACTTTCAGTTAAGAACCCATCTTCATCATGGGTAATAGAAGCCCATGTTGATTGTTGGTACAAGATCCAAGATGTGAATTGTGCTCTCTGTCACTCCCTTTGTTAACCCAACCACTGTAGCTTCTTTTTGTGATGTCATGTTACTTCTGTCTTTGTTACTTAGAGAGGACAGTAGTTATAGCCAAAGGTTTCTTGTCTGGAAAGCATGAATAATTTATCGATCTTCATTTTCCCTAAAAAATTATCACATTATCAGACATCACAAGATGTTTAGTTTTTATGAACTGGTTGAATAAATATTCATTATCAAATTGTAAAGTAAAAGAGAGTAGTCTTAAGTAATACGTCACAATGTATAACTTTGAATTTTAAAATATACAAAACACACAACTGTACCAAGCAGCAGCCTCCAGGCTGAAAAATGAAGCTGCCATGGAAGTGCCAAAACTGTAGTTCATCAAATGGCCTCTTGAGGTTTGCTCCAAAAGTGAGTCAGTTTGATCCCCATCTTCAAACTTTACAGTCAATATGTTTTCATACCTAAACAGAAAAAGAGGTTTATTGACAATTGTCCCAAAATGACATATAAGACCTATATGATAAAGGCAAATAATCGCTTTGAGTGACAGGTGGGTGCCATCACCGTTGGCCAGCTTTAGCAACCAGCTTTCAATCGGCCGTCTCAGCTCCACCAACACTCTCCTCTTAGCCCATTTTTGGATTAACAGGGAGTTAGGCGAATCAAGAACTATCAAGATGGGGACGGCTAAAGCAGCCACACAATCGCTCTTGGGAGACCTATATGTGATGTCACTTAGACTACGTCCATTATTTATACAGTCTATGGTCTGTACAGGCAACCAGCACACATACTGTATGTTTGTATATGGCTGAAATCAAATCAACAATGACACATTTCCCTGAGCTTTTGATGAATGTTGTGACAGCTGTCCCCAGTTGCGTCTGCAGCCCAGCAATGGGCAGTGGCCAGCAAAGGCTTTACAGGAATCAGCAAACAGGACCCTGCGGCATGCTAAATAATGGACATGGGGATCTGATGAGAGAGACAGACATAAGTTGTAGGGAGCGTGGAGGAATGACATGTACGCCCTGAGTCACATTTGGTGCACACCTGCACCAGGGCTGGGATAGGATTAAGTGAGAGGGCCGCATCTGTGTGCTCCCTCCTGAGGGGACAATGAATAAACTGATGTGGTAAGACACACTGTCCATAGCTAGTCCCAGTGGGAGGTCTGAAGTGGTGGCATAAGTGATTAACTGTGTCATGCTATTATACAATGACACAGGGAGTTATGAGGTGTGAGCATTGTGGCGTGAGAAAGGTCAAGCCACCTGAAGTTCCTGGGGTTTTCTACTTCTAGTTTCACAAAACAAAAAAAACAAAAAAAAAAGTATTTTTTTAGCAGTTTGTTGAACTTAGGAGGGTGTAGACACACGTTGAATACTAATGTTGCATGTACCTCTACAGACAATTAATCAAATAAATTGGTTAATGAATCATTCTTTTGGCAGAGACGAGAAGATGCAAAACAAATCTCTTGTCTGTGTGTAGTTTGGAGCTGGAGTCAACACGTTTAGACCTAGCATGGTAAAAAGAGTGTGCAGTAGATAGAGGGAAACAGCTAGCTTGGTTCTGTCTAGTAAAGTAAAAGAAAATGTGCCCACTAACTAAATCTTATTTATAAAATTTAGATTCCGTGATTCTGTGTGGCATCTCTAGCTAGTGCAGGTGCCCAGATGCAGTTGGTGTGCACAAAGGTTATAATCGTTCGTGAAGATGAATGAAATAAGGAAAACTAGATGTAAAAAACATTGTCATTAACTGAAATAAAAATTAAAAAAGAGGCTTTCCAAAAAAAGGATAATTTAAATTGTATTGCAGAACCTTGTGTTTGCAAAACTAACTAAAACTAACTCAAATGAATGAGTAAATGTTTTCGTTTATTGATTAATTTATTTTATAGGACCTAATAAGCCATTTCGAGTGGATATGAAGCTGGGGGACCGGCAGTTCAGCGGTGATTAGTCGATAGGCATCTGTTGGTGAGCCGCAGGTGTGTTATGCTTTTGTCCTCCGAGTGAAGAGCTGGCATGCTACATGTCCATGAAGAGAGCCCGGGGTCAAGGCGGCGTCTGGCCGCAGCACAGCAGTGGCGACCGTTGCTACGAGGAGAGCCCAATGTAACGCTAGGGAGAGACTAAAGTACTCAGGGAGACCCAGGTAAGGATCGGCTGGTAGTTGGTGGGATATGAACATGTTTTCTATTATCTTTTATGCACAGCCTACATGTGTAGAAAATAATATGATTATAAAAACTGTATAGAGTTTTGTTTCGTTTGGGTTGCAGGTAGTGAGTCACCGTCATGGGGGTTTTCTTTTCCTTGTTTTGTTCTGTTCTGATGATCTGGCTCAGCATCCTGCGTGTAATGAACTTGTCCCTTGCCCACTGACTGTGAGCTCCCCTCGCACTGAGTTAACGTGTCTGCTGGTCTTTATATTTACTGCATCTCAGCTAGTGTGTATTTTATGGGCGCATTGATATCACAGCCAAACTGTCTCTTTGTGCTTCACATTGTTTTAATACCTGTTTTTTGATTAATAAAGGTTAAAGGAACACTCCGACTTTTTGGGACTTTAGCCTATTCACCTTATCCCCCAGAGTTAGATAAGTCCATACATACCTTTTTCATCTCCGTGCGTGCTATAAGTCTGTTTGACGCACCCACTTTCCAGTCAGGGTGCTACAGACCTGTTTTTGTGGCTCCAAGGGGGGGACTACACTATCTTCCAATTTCTTAGCTGTCTATCAATAGTATTTCACCTCCATTTATTGTATTTTACATATTTAACCAAGAACAATATAGCTAGAGTATGATGTAATGAATTTCTTGGGACCAGTAGGGTTAGGCTAGTTTGCTCTTAGGATTTTCTGTATGTAGGTTATTTGTAGTATTTATTTGTGCCAGTAATTTAAATATATATATATTTGCTTAGTGTTTGGGCCCATACGTACAAGCTTCAGATAGCTTAAAGAAGGATGTCCCTTTTCACAAATATTTCTGATTGTATTTGTATTTTACTTTTTTGTGAAAAAACTAAACTGGACTCAATTAAACTGAAATGAGCTTGGCATCCTGCAGCGACAAAGACTAAAACTCACAGTAAAACTAATAAAAACTAAACTAAATGAAGCGAACCCATGTTAAAAACTAATTAAAACTAAACTTTTTGAAAACAAAAAGTCAAAATGATATAAAAATAAAAACTAATAAAAAATCCAAAACTATAATTACCTAGATGAACACAGGCAACCACAATGTAATGGACAGCCTTTGTAAGCTAAGCACAGTCACGACGCCCCACTTGTTGCTTGCCAAGATATAGCTTCAGTACCTAACTCCCCCTAAAACCACAAACTGACAATTTTACATTTCTGTTAATTTCAAACAAGAATTAGGATATAAATGTTCTAACTATTATAGGTGTCACTAAATCAGCACTCAAATTTACTTCAGATCAAATATTGTGATTTGTGTAAAAGAGGGGTCACTAACGCAGAAATATGAGATATTGTGTTTAAGTTTTAAAATGTTGTATTCTCATCAGGTCAGTAAGTGTAACAACACAACAACAAAAGGATTTGGCCAGTTATGTTAAAATCAAGAGTCATCATAAGTCTATATATGGTCAAAAGCACATCAGTGTTGTCTGAGCTTTTACAATGAACAATAATGGATCAACTGACAAACCCCAGTGCCCCACCCCCATCTGATGTCATTGTGTAGCAGACAACAAATGGGGGCTTAAAGATGCTTAGTCAATGAGTGCCAGTTTAATTAATAAAATGTGAACGTGACACATTTCCGTGGTGTGTGTGGGTAATATCAGTGTTTCCTCAAGACAAGATGATGACTAACTGTTGTCTAACTTCGTGGTATAATCCTCTAAAATATGACTGACTCAAACACTAAATTACAAATAATAAATAAACTATCGCCTAAATCAGCTTCACAGACCGTTTGGTAATTTAAAATAATGGAATAAATAATTTCAAGAAAAGTCAAAAGTAAAGCCTGAATCATTTTTCCAGTCTGGTGATGACATATTGTAAATGAGCTCATGTTAAGGATCATCGACTATTTCCCCCCGAAGGAAACCTGAGGCACAGTCATCACTTTTCTAAATACAGCTGTCTTGATTATATCTGACAAAAACCATTGTGAGTTACCTGCTTGACTTAAAATAAACAGCCAACAGAGTTCAACCAAGATAAAAGAAAAGGTTGTTTATTCATTTCTTGTTGGATAATGTAGCACAGCGAGAACTGAGGGGCAGGCTCCTTGAAAGGGTAATCTCCTGAAAAAACAGTTAGGGATTAGATTTAATTTAAAGTTGTGCCCAGCACACAGCAGTGTCTGTCATCAGAGGCTTGTCTAGAACTGGCCTGAAAACAGATTCTCATGATCTACTCTGTCATTAGATGACGACACCGTGTCTGATTTTAGATACTTGTAAAACGACCGTGACTCTTTAATACAAGAGTATTAAAGAGTCACAAGAGAGTACAAGAGAATACAGCGTGTTTCAGTTCAACATGTTTTAATATACCTTATGTTTATGTAATATATCACCTCTACAAACTTAATGTTTTTTCTCTTTCTGGATGTGTTCTGGATGTCTATTAACTTTCAGTCAAGTGGTAAATTTTCAAGAAAAATGTAGAATCTCTGAGATTCTAAAGTGAGAAAAAACATAAAAAATACTATTTTTCAGATGAGTTAAAGGCTCTGTACTCTAATATTTATTACCTACTAAGCCCATACACCACCAAGCAGCCATTTCAACCGAAACCTGTTGGTAATACCCCATGCACCCAGACTCTGGAATGATTTCCCCCATCCCATCAGCTGAGTCTGTTGACTGCTTCAAACAACATTTAAAAACCCACTCCTCCCAGGTTAGCTCTTCTATAATTCCAATGGTGTGCTACAATGACCCTAATAAACCGAGCTCCGTTGTCTAAAAACTATATAAACATGTTCACAGACACAATACCATGGACACGCACATTAGTTTCTACAGTCCTACAGAGACTATCCTGCTGTAAATTTACTCACTAGAACACCAAATATAACTGAAACCATGGCAACATAACTTTATCTTCAAGCTATGTTACTACTTAGTGGTCGCATCCCAGGTATCACATATACACACTTTGGAAAAGCCGTGTCTATTGTACGTAAAACTGCAATTTTGCGTGTATGATACGCTGCAGTTTGCAATAGCCTTGCCGCACAAAGGAAGCTAGCACATCGCATAAGGCCAATGTGCGCAACTGTTGGGTTAGCTTATCAACAAGCATATATTTACTAACTTAGGTTTAGGCACTAAATTCTGCAACAGTTAAGGGTAGGGTAAGTTGGCTCGGAGGGCTGTCAACTCCTTAAACACATACATTGCTAGCTAGGTAGCTAGTTTCACCCCAGGGTGTCATATACACACACAGCGTGGATATGGCTCATACACACGAACCTGGGGGCCTATCCTACACACGCAAAATTACTGTTTTGTGTACAATAGCCACGCTTTTTCCAAAGTGTGTATATGTGACGGTTGAGCATGAGAACAGCCTGATCGTAAAACGAATACAATCAAAATCCTCACTCTTTTGCTTTGGCAGGCAGGATACTGGTAAGTGCAATAATGCCCTCCATCATCATGGACGTACTATCTTGGGTAGGTATTCATTGTTATGACCCTGGTGTCATATTTTGTTGTATGTTTATCTCACCCTGCACTGTCAGCTGTTCTCCTCCCTTAGTGTGTGTGAGTGTATGCAGGTACTGGAGAACAGGTGGACACCCTGGATTGGTCCGGTAGAGCTGATTGGAGCCTCCTGATTGGGCACCCTGATGACAGCAGCCATCTTAAGCCACTGACAGGAACTCTTCTCTCTCTCTGCCATTCCCAAGCTGCCTGAGTACTGTGTGTTATGTCTGTGTTCAGTGTATGTAGTGAACTGTTGTGAGGCTTAGATTGTAAGTTGTTTAGGCATTCTGGTTTTGTTGGCTTTGCCATTTTTGATTGTGTCCGCTGCTAGCAGTGAGTAGGAGTGAGAAGCCCTTTTTGTTCGCACCGTTTTCTCCTGTTTTTGGACTTGAAGCCTACTTCAGAGCTTTGTCTTTTCTTTATCTTTTGGTTTTGGGTTTAGGAAAGTTTTAGGTTTTCTTAGAGTGTTTTGGTTGTTGTTTTGGGC
>JAPMOB010246546.1:0-16993 GCA_029875015.1 Lepomis gibbosus | reverse complement strand
TTTTGTACAGATGTTTGTGGTCCCCAGAGAATGAATCCTGCTGACTTTGGTGATTTTCTGACACAGTGGTGCCACTGTGTGAAATGGCTCAAGAAGTATTGATCTAGAGCTAAATCGCAAACATTATCATGCTAATACACACAGCTAAGATGGTGAACACGATGAACATTATTTATGGTAAACATCAGCACGTTAGCATTGTCAGTATGTTGGCATTTAGCTCATGGCACAACTGTGCCTGGAAAAACAGCTGACAGAGCAGTTGGCTCACACTCCCAGTATTGTTTGTTTTTGTATGATTGCCAAGAACAGACATTCATGGTCCCAGAGGATGAACGCTACTGACTTGTGTGATCCCTGGACTTTTCCAGGGGTGTTTTTATTGAAACGTCTCAACAACTACTGAATGGATTACCATGCAATTTGGTACAGATATTCACATCCCCTTCAAGATGAATTGTGATAACTTTTGGGGTCCCTTTATTGTATTAAGACCCCTGTGATTATGCACTTTAAGTAAACAAACATACTTACTAGTTAGTTTTAAATGTTGAGTTTTAATTTGGCTGTTTTAAATTAAAAACTTTTTGCCACCAAAACAATGTGGTGGTGTTGTTCATCTGCAATAAAAACCCAACAAAGTAAAAAGCTATTAATGAAGACAAGTAAATTACACACTGCTTATGTAATGATTTACTCCCTGTTTTGACATTGACCAAAACAGAAAATCTGTTCCCTGAGGAAAAGTTTCTCTCAATGAAAGACCAGATCCTCCCACGTGCAACGACATGAAGCAGCTTGTCCTCTCAGTAATGACTCACCCACACTGCTCGAGTCTTGAGCCTTAGCTAAACATTTCTTGCCAGTGGCAAAGGTTTGGTTGTCTTTCATCAGAATTACACTGCCTGAAGCAATATGGATCTCAATCTGGGATTCCCACAGTTGAACAGCGGCATCAGTGGTCACTCAACACTTTTTTGATGTAACCCTTCAAAGAGACAAGTTCCCTTTAATCACATAAACCCTGAGCTCTACCACTCACTGCAATAAATTACAAAGTCTAATACATAGCTGTTAATCATTTGTGTCATTTTCTTGTAATTTCCCAGGAAACAAAAGGAACTGAAAACAAAAATATCTCAAAGGGGGTTATTTTATTTAAAGGGTAAAAATAAGCGTGCCAAATGCAGCACCGAAATATGAGTTTGAGAGTTTTCATGGAAAGATAAAAGAGAATAAATGGCAGAAAAAGATCAAGACACGTGCATCGTCTAAGCTGATTTTGTCAGATGCAGGTGTAGCCGTTGGCTGAGGTCAAGAGCCAGGCCTCTCAGGTGCAGCTATTTTCATGTAGAGCCAAAGAGAGATCAAGCCCTCATTCGTCCCCTCAGTCCAACTCGTGCCACTTCAAACAGAGCCGTTGTTTATACTGTGATTGTGAACACCTGCCTTTAGAGAGTCATCAAAGGTGAGCTACAATAACCCCAATCGTGAGTCTCTGGGAACCCCTTGTTCTGCCTACAAAGAAAATCAGAGTGCCTGCCCTCATGAACTCTGTTTGACTTTAGATTTGTGTACCTGTACTGCTCCAAACAATAGAGCTTTAGAGTTTTTTTTTAACTTTTGTTAGGCATACAGTCGGTACTGCTAGTGCTGGTGTTATTATGTCTTTTCTCAGTCAATGAGATCAATCACATCGACCCATAATGCATGAGGTTGTGGGCAAGTGGGATAGATCCAAAACTGAAGAACTGATCATTTCACCAAAACACACAAACAGTCTTCCAACTGTTTTTCATGGAAGAAGTGTTGAAATCATCCAGATGTACAAATACTTGAGAATAGTGTTTGATGACAGACTGAGATTTAGTGAAAATACAACTGTCATTTGAAAAAGGCTCCGCAGCGTCTCTACTTTCAATGAGATGAGACATTTAAGACCACTTTATAGAAAATACTTTTGCTTTATTTGCTAGTTTACATGTCTGTGTTAAAATGACAAGAATCGTGTTTAAAAGATAGGTTCACAATTTTTCCAGTCTGTCTGAAAAAAATAGTCAGGTGCCCATATTGACATTTAAACAGGGTTTTGCTTGCTGTAATGATTCCTCATGTTCATAATCAATTACCTCAACCATTTTCTTTATGACTACTTTAAAAGATTAGTTTGACATTTGGGAAATACATTTATTCATTGGAGTTAGATGAAAGGATCAATACCACTCTCATAGCTGTGCACACCACCTGCACACAGTAAATATTTAGCAAACATTACAGCCAGCAGACTGTTAGCTTAACTTAGCCTAAAGACAAGAACCAGGGGGAAACAGCTGTCCTGGGTCTGTCTGCAGGCACCAAAATCTGCCAAACAGCACCTTTAAAGCTGACTAATTAACACGATATGTTTAAATTGTACAAAAAATGAAATGTAAAATTGACAATTAGGCTTTTCTAGGGGCTTTAGTTGGAATTTTTCTTGGTCAGGCACATTAGCTTCCCTGAGTCGCATTATGTGGTCTTACAATTTTTATATAGATTAAACAAAAAAGACAAAGGGTTAATCAATAAGCTTTAACAGTGTTGGTAAGCGTATTTACCTGGAGACAAAGCCAGGCTAGCGGGTTTCACTTGTTACCAGTGTTTGTGCTAAAGCTAAGTTAACGGGTAGCTGAGGGTGGTTTCATATTTACAGTAAATTCAAGTGTTATCAATCTTTTCCTTTAAATCTCAGCAGGATAGAAGATTAGCTTATTTCCCAAAATCTCAGGAACCATTTGTGTGTATTTAGATTGTTTATATGCATGAGAATGGATTGCTTGTATATTTATTTGTTTGCAAACGTAGCATTTAAGGGGCAAATAACATATTTTGAATTGAACAGAGGTTTAAATTATTTCTGTGGATGAAAAAATATAGTTATCCAAATTAGACCAAAAGAAAAAATTGAAACATCTGGAAGACGACTGCATGTCTTTGTAGAAGGAAGGCAGAGGTACCTTGAGTCATCACACAGCCGGTTGGTTCCAGTTAATGTCGTGTCTGTGACAGTGATGTTATCCAGATGAGGGGGCTTTGCTGATGACTCACCTGAGTCAAGGCCATCTGCCTGAGGGGGGCAGAGACAAAAAACATGGTGAGAGAAAGAATGACAGAAAGACCACAGCACCCGCAGATGAATAAGTTCAAGGGGGAGGTATCTCACCTTGCAGATTCAGTTACATCGAGGCAAAAATGAATACAATAGGCCCAATATATATGAGATCAAAAACCCAAAGATAATAGGTCCAAAATGCTGTGTGTCCGTACAGAACCTCGGGCTGACTCTGTGGGTGAGCACAATGCCAGCATGAATCTGCCCAGGATACAGTGACGTCTCATGTTGCCCCCCCCAAAAATCCCCATTTGAGACAAAAGCATTTGTCATGGCCCTTCATGGGAAAGGGTATTCACATGGCCTTTGCAGATTACTCCTCGCTTTTCAAAAGCAGGGACTGACAGTTCAAAAGTATGCCATGACAAATGTGCCAAAAGCCTTCGGTTGGTGACACGCACATGGAGACAATGACAGTAGCAGTGAGTCAAATACCAGAAAGTGTGTCAGAAAGCCAAGCTCAAAGTCATATTGTCATTTTAATTGCCTCCTAACCCACTAATTTTCTTTTGTAGATATCAACATGGAAATGATGGTTAGAAAAGAAAAGCCAACTCTGTTATTGAAACCTTCAATGAGATATTAGAAAAATAGTGGAAGGAGCCCACCTACTGGTGAACTGAAGGAATCATCTACAGGGCAAAGAAAGTAGTTTTCCAAGTGGGATAATACGTATATCAGAGAAATGTATGACATTTTAATATGCCCTATTCAGCAAGGATCATTAATTTTGTTTTGACCCAATTCTTGTTTAACCTTTATTTTAGCATTCAGCCAGCGGTTCATTAAATCTTCACGACTTAAGATGCATTTGATATGTTAATAACTTGTTTGTTTTCAATGTGCTGGAAATTTCCTCATTTAATAAACAAAGCTGGATTATCTTGGGGATAAAAGGAAAAGCAGAATTATCCTTCACAGCTTGTATTCTGTGGTTATTAGCTGACAGTAAACTAAAAGAGTGCAAAGTAAATACATCTTTTGTTCTCAGATTCATGCTCAGAAACAGTTCAGATGAATTCAAAGATGCAGCAGCAAGCTGTGGGGGAGTCAAAGGACTCTTTCATCCCACTGCCATGACCATTGATGTGTCTACTCCTTCATCCCCCCCGCCCACGTCGCTCCACCTTTCCCAATAAGGTTCATTTTACAATGTCCCCAGCAAAATACACTGAGAATGTATTGTACTCCCTTTAGTATGAATGCATTGTGGGAATTGAGAAGGTTTTGTCAAAGAGAGTTCAATGATGAATCAGACCTGAAGCCATTTCTGAGTTCACTGGATTATGTTTGTTCTCCATTAATAGTAGTTCTTGGATGGATGTGTTAAGTTCAAATGTAGACAGACTTTGACATTCACTAGAGTTATTCCTAAATGTTAAGTTTAGGTGATGGAGGTGTTTTAAATTAACTGTCTTTTGAAAAAGTAATTGGGTTGACTGATACGAAAGTTATTTAATTGGATTTTTGTATTTTTTATCAATTAATGGGTTAAGAGGAAAAAGTGTATTTGTTAGGGGAAAATGTCAAAAATGTAATGTTATACTTAACATCATTTTTATGAAACAGATATTTTTCTCATAGTCTTTGTATAAACTAAGAACAATGGGATTTCGTTAATAGTATCTTTTAAGAAAGCGATGACTGTAAAGTCTTGTGTTCATGGTATCTATGGTGATAATAAAGATATACTGTATATATGAATTTCTATGTTGTATATATTAGTGTTACATACAACCACTACCTGTACAAAGGCAAGACAGCTGAAAATGTTTGGTGAATAAAGCATGGTGTATAGGAAAACAGTTATATATAAATATAAAATTAAATTAAATATAGAACCATAACAAAACAAAAAAAAACAGTGGTAAGACAAAAACACCCCATGGTAATAAGCAGGCAGCAATAAGATAAAGAGGTAAGACCAAGACCAACCTCCTATGACTGAATCAGAGCTGATTCAATCAAATTACTAATTGCATTAAAACAAAACTCACTGTCATCAAATGTCAATCATTTCAAGCAAGCTATAAACTTTGAAATAATAACACTTTATGACAACATGGACAACACGTTGTCTATATTTCCTACACACACACACTTTGTTTTAACATATGTTATTAAATGTACAGTGTTTTAAACTGACAGCCCACATAAACATTTAATTGAAGTATTGATTTTTGTCACAGTTTCCTCTCTTCCCCTATTTCTGACTCTCCACCAGATGCACTTTATCTCCTTTCACCAGCACCTGACTGCCACACCTGTTCTCCTTTCCCTGATCAGGCTTGTACCTGGCCTACTCCTCACCTGCAACTAATCAACCTACTCATCAACCACAAAGCATATATAGCTGTTCACTTTTATTTCTCACTGTCAGTTCATGCTTTTGTGTTGTGTTTTTTTAAGCTTGTTTTTTTTAAGCTGTGGTCAAAATGAAATGTTGGATTTAATCTGGACTCGTACCTGCCTGCTGCCTGTTTGATGCTTGCCACCCTGTGTACTTGCCTGCCTACTGGTCTACTTGCCTTTACATGTAAGCTCATTTATGGACAATTAAACCCTTGAACTGTATCTTAACTACCAGTTCTGTCTGCGTTTGGGTCCAATCCCCATTTTTCTGCATAGGTTGTTGTTGTTACAGAAATTATTATAACTCAGTTGATCTGGTATCCATGATTTTATTTATTACATCAGACCAAATCTCATGGGACATTTTCCAGGATTCACAACAGTAATTTGAAGTTGACACGTTTTAATCCATGGTGTCAGGTCTGACTATAGACTCATGTGAACACTCGCTGGTTAAATAAATGCAGACAATGTTGCTGTAAAAGTGTTAAGGGGTGGGGGGGCCTAAAGAATTTTATGGTGGACAGCCGAGCATGGGTAGTGGATTGTGTTTTGAAAAGTCAAACAAATGGAGGTTGACATTTGCTTTGCAAACCAAACATTGGCTTCACTGATTTGCTGCTGTCTCCCAAAGACCTCCTGTCAGTCTACTATAGAGTGAGGCAGCACATCTGTTTTGTTTTTCTTTGGTGTTTTTGTTTCATAGAGATGAATGTATGTGAATCCATACAGCTTAAAATATGAAGCAGGAATTGCAGCATGATCAATTTTGTGGCTTATTTAGAATTACATTATGCAAGGAAAGATGTCCATTATTTGATTTCATAATAAGGGACTGACCACTTGAAGGGATGTCTCAATGCTTTGAAATGTAAAAGAGGTTTTGAGAGAACCTACACTGTTTTTCCTCTTTAACATGGTGCCTGAACTTTTCCCTCAAATGAGTCAGTCTTCGACCACCAGTGTACTAACCTGCACAGGTGAAACATCAAAAAAATATACTGCATATTCCTTAAGTAAACCTCTTACATCAGATACAAGCATGTACACAGGATTGTGTTGTACTTTTTTTATGATTTAGCCAATTTACCTCAAATCTCACTACAATACACCGATTGTTCTTAAAATTAGGTTTGGCTACCCTCATGGGAATCAGTGAAAAGGGGAATAACTTATTTTTCCTATAATTTCACCCTTAACACAATGAGAGAACATGACTATTTTGGTCATGGGTTTTATATGCTCTCTGTAGGCTTAATAAAACATCTAAAAGCTAAACTCAGATAGGGGACCTTGGACAAAATGGGGGTTCATTGTCATTTTAGGTGTCCTTTTTAAAGTGGAACACAGTTTGAAAACCACTGCAATACATCACATTTAAGCATTCTGCTGTTTGTATTTAAATGCATTTTCTACCTATACAAAAATTGTTTTATTCAACTTCCTAAATATGAAAATTAATCAGCAGACTTGAGTTGTGTGATTCAATCCCATAACTCCCAACAAGTTTGCTAAAGGATCTTTTTGTTTTTCATAAACAAAAAATATATTAAAACAGATGAATGGAACATAATGGCTGTTCGTGGCATGTAGGACAAATGCATTACAAAGTACAGAATTTATTAAGAAGCAAAAACTCACTGGTATCTTCCTTTAACAACACCCTTCTGCAGCTTGCTGATAAATTGTAAATATTTCTCTAGATAGGTTATTGCCTCTCTAACAACAATAAGCTTATAGGGAGATGTGAGTGTGCATGAGTCCCCTAACGAACCAGCAGCCTAGTAAAACCCTCTAACTTTTGCATTTGGAAAAAATGTATAAAGACTCAAAATGTCAAATGTCAGGCATTTCCTCACCCCCATACCTCTGAACTGGGACACTTCTTAAAATACTGCACTCCTTGGAGAAATGTACCAGAACATTCAGTGTCTATATAACACTCCGGTTCCCTCCCTGCCTTCCCACGTTTTCTTTTTCCTGTGTGACGCTCAACCATGTGTGATAATAAGATGTCAGACAAGTGTAAAGCTTTACACTATTTTAAAATAGCTTTTATCTGTTCTCACATTCTTTATCCTACTGGGGGCTGACAGAGCAATCCAATTCTCACGGTTTGTCTTGAATACTGTGTATTCTAGTCCACCACAGCTTGGATGTTTGGATTCATTTCAATAATTAGCCTAAATTTTACTAAAATTTAAACCATTGGTAAATTGTTTTTGTATTGTTTTCCCTGTCACTAAAAGGCTCACCCTTGCGTTGTGCCTTGCTCACATCCATCCCATCGTATTATTTATTATTATATCAGGCGTTTGGGGGTGACGTGGCAGGAGCCAATCAGCACCAAGGAGAGCTCCTGCATCCATCCTCATGTGCAACGCCCCGGTAGTAGCATGCACTTAACGTCATTTAGATTTTTGATGTAGACTTCGTTTAATACAACAAATCAATAAACATAAAAGAAGCGTTACACGTGTTTATGTATAAATGTATATTTATATATTTCGCCTACAGTTGTGGTCCTTGGCTCTGATTGGCTGAGTCACGTTCGATGCCGTTGATCAAGCTCGTGGCCCATAACTGTTCTTGTCTGTCGCTTAGCAACCACATTGTTTGGCTGTTGATCAACAGACAACTGGTGTCGGTTAAACAGTAAAATTTCCACATTTAAATCGGGAAACTTTTTTAGCAAGTTACAACCCAGGGTATAAACATTATCGTCTTTTGTTAAGTTGTATTTTATTTATATCGATCTAAATGTGCTGTGATTACGTTTCTACGTAACGATTTTTACTGTCCTCTTTTGTCCCCCATTCATGAAGAAACGTCAGTGTCCCGGGGATGTGTCAACGTAAACTGTTGTAACTCCCCCTCCCTTTTTCACAATCACAAAGCAGGGGACTGGCCCTTTAAGGGTTATGTAGCAGGGCTAGCCGATGTAGGACGAGCCGACCGTGCGTCTGCCTGCCTGCGCTGCTCCAGCTGCCATCCCCATCATGGCCTCCACACAGCCGTCGCCGATAGCACCGAGGATGAACCGACCAGCCAGTGGCCCTTCCCTTCCCGGAGCGGAGACGGACGTCAAGCCGAAGCAGAGGCACCGGTAGAGGCGAGCCGCGCCGGGGAGAGCCGCCTCACATCCCATGCCACCCCGGTCTCCTCCATGCCTGCGTCTAAAGCCAAGTACAGCTATTCGATAAAGAGGGGTGCGAACCCGGGCGGCGGCGGCAGAAACATGACAACGAACAGGGATTATTCTGTTAATCTGTCGGTGCAGCAAGTGCTGAGCCTTTGGGTGCAAGGCACGACGCTGCAGCACTTTACAGGTATGCGGAATGAATGCCCTGTTCATGTAGGCTAAATGTTATTCAGCTGTTCACACGGAAGTCACTACCATCAGCAGCATGTAACGTTATTGTATAGTTGGCTCACTGCTGGTATCGTATCGCGTCCATTTTAAACTAAAATAATGCTACATATATGTGGTAGTATCTCCTCATATGCTTAGTGAGCAGAAAGGGCAGAGCTGTACCCATGAAAAGGGATGCACCTCAGCCCCCAACCCCCCTCCCCCTCTGTAGCTAGTGAATAATTGCTGGTAGTGCCGGTTTGGCCAGAATAAAAATGCCACTCCTCTGTCCAGGCGTGCAGAGTCAGTGGATGACATGAAGATAATCACAACATACGGCTAATTACTCTTTCTGCTGCGTGAATGCGCCTTGACTGTGTAGTAAATGAAGTGCTGNTTGCAGTCCAGTAATGAAGGGGCAATTAGAGAGGCAGCATCCTCAACTCTGGGCAGGATGTCTGTCTAGACACCAGAAATAGTGAGGATGATAGAGCCAGCCCGTAAAAGCTTTCATGTATAGGGTATTAATAAGCTGTAAATACGGTCTGAGCATCATAATGGTCTACAGATGACACTGTAAGGTGCTTCCTGCAGAGTCAACATTTGTGTACACAGAAAAGTACCAATGCCTGCAGCCCAGTTCTTTTATTTCACATAGACGTGATCGACGATGTTTGTACAATAGAAAAGGAAGATGATGCCTGGGTCTAAACATGGTCAGTCAAGTCCACATGAAATAAGAAAAGTAGTGTGTGGGTATTTTATCTTTTCCTCTACAGGGAGGCAGAACTTCCTGCAAATGTATAGCAAGTAAAAAAATGTAAGTTTAGGGGGGGAAATGATTACGTATACAGGAACAACAGAACTGCTCTGTCATATAAACACACGATTATATGCATTCTTGACTTCCTCCGTGCAGAGAGAGAGAGAAGCAAATGCGGACATGTCACAGCCGAGACCCATCTTATGAAATGCAGCTGGCATCCTGTGTTGAGAAACGCATCAAGCAAGAACGAAAAAGAAGCAGTTAATGATGCTGACTCAGCAGGAAGTGAGTTTGTGGACGCAGGGCCGCAGCAGCGCAGTTAGAAAGCTATGAGAAGCTGAAGCCCGGGCCGTAGTGAGAAGGTTGCATGATACTGCCACATGATCCTCCTCAAACCCACAGTTCACCAGCCAGGTGAAAAACGACCTGGTGAGACATGAGATAAGGTCAGGGGGGTTAGTGCATGACTCCTGAACAACAAGAGCAATACACTACAGAAGCTGAAGTAAAGATTTAAAAATATTCTTTCTGTGAGGCCCCCTGGGAGTTACTTAAACAAATGGATTTCCTGTTTATGATTTGTGTGCTAGCAGCAGTTTCATTTCAGCAGACCATGACAGGAACATAGTTTGCTTTATCTTTTACCCATATGAGTGAACGGAACTTTTTGTTTCTTTAAGGTGAGCTCTATAGGTTTGGTTCACCCAAATTCAGAGTATAGTTTAGAGTATAGTTTTGGTTGTATGTTTCCAGTTTCTCACTTCACTCCACTCCAACAGGAGGTGAATGAAACTGTGCAAAGACAAACATATCTTTCCAGACACCATAAATTTAAATCTGCAAGAGATGTACCAATGTCAGTACTTCACTATATTTGGTTTGTAGTCCAGCCCTAATTGGGAAGCTTTCCAGTAATAATAATAAACATTATGTATATAGCACTTTTTGAAACATTACTATGTGCTTTATGTAGGGGAAAACAAAATGAAAGAAAATCAGTGCCTCAGTTAAATAATATCCAACAAATAAAGATATTAAAATAAGATAAAAATAAAAACACATAGTGGAAATGGAAAAGAAGTGATTTAAAAGCTGGGAGTTGCACAGCTGAAGGCCTTAGATGGCAAATGTCTGGTTCATCTGTTATCTTTAGCTGGTACTACAGGATTCACTGTGCAGCATTTGGGTACAAAGTCAAGACTGTTCAGGCTTTATCACTACCAGCCGGCTATATCACACCCCTCTCTGTCTCCCTTTTACCGGGACAAATCCGTCATTCTTCCTCCTGATGGATGAACCCCCTGCAGAGCTCCTACTTTGGGAGCGTGCAGTCTTGCCTCTTTTGACTTGTTCATGTTCTGCAGCGGCCTGTGTGCTCGTGCAAAAACTCTGACCTCTTATCAAGCGACATGATCCCCTGCTTTTTTTACGCTTCACTGTTTACAGTCAAGCTCTAAAGCTGCCGTGCTGACAAAGACCCCGGTCTGTAGTTGCGGATTAGCAGAAGTTAATGCCGTGCTCTGTGACTGCGTTTTGGCCGCTCGTATCTCTGAACATGACACAGCACTCGCGTCGAGCACATCTCTCACCCCATAGGTGCTCTCTCTGAGCTGTGAACGCCTGCACTGCTGTCCCCTGAAATTAAATGTTCGACTCAGCTTCTAACATCTGCTAAACCCCAAAAAAAGAAATTACCTGCCAAAAGTAATTTCTATCAACCAGAGTAAATAACGAGCCATGTATATTCCACTGAAACATTTCACCTTGTCAATTTTCTCTCTCTTGTTGTTAATTTAAATCTTGATCACATTATATCAAGCTTGTAATTCACCAAGAAGTGCAACAGAAATCCTTTTAACCAAGGCGTTTACATGTTAGTGTCCAGCATGGTTGGTGACCGTCACCTGATTTATCCACTAAAGACAGATTTTACTGACATTTGGTTCTCGGTGGGTGTTTGTGTCGGACCCTGCCCATCAGTGGTTGTGTTCAGTAAATGGTGGAAGAATTAAGATCACTTACTCAAGTAAAAATACCAATATCACAATATAATAACTACTCCATTAGTTAGTAAAAGTCCTGCATTCCTGTTAACGTACACTGATGCATCAGTGTGTAAGTGGAATTTTAAAGTTGTAGCTGTTTCAGGTGGAGTTATATTTAAGTACTTGATATACAGTTTATTAGTTTAGTACAGTTGTTTCCAGGCTAGGGTTTGGGCCCCTCCAAAGAGTCACATTATAAATCTGAGGAGTTGTGAGATGATTATTTGGGAAGAAGTAGTATTAAAAAAAAAAAATCTGCATAGAAAAGTTTTTCTGCAATATTTGCTAATTTCATATCAAACTGTGAAGCTCCTAACTCATACATTTGAATTTGGGAACCACTTGTTTTATCCAAGTGGTAATAACGCCGAATTCCCTTAAACCTGCATTCTATTTAACAGAGAGCAGGGGGCGACTCCTCTGGTTGCAAAAAGAAGTCCAGCTCCATTAGAAATAATTGTAAAATGACCCTACTTTCTCAGCTGATTTTCATAATGAGTTTATGAACTTAAATGCTAATTTCATGTCTTTTTTTATACAGCATGATGTTCATTTAGTAAAATATGGTCCCATTTAGAGGAAAATGGACCATAAAGCAGATTATGCTTCAGGACGGGAGTACCTGGGATTGACAAGTCATTAACATGGCGACCTGTAAAACAGGCTGGAGTGACTCACAGCACTGTGTATATTTAAGAAAGGCCTGTTGAAAAAGCTTATTAGGAGTTGGCTGTTGATTTTAGGCCTGTTTTTTGCTAAACAAAATAATCATCCCGGTTAACATGACAGCTAACGTGAAGCACCTAGATAAACAAGCTAGCTAGCTCCACACGGAGTCGTTTGCTCCACTGTCTCTAACAAATATGGTCACGTTCGGTGCCACTGTTCGGTGCAAAAAATCAACATGGCAGTGCCCTAACGGGGCCAAACTGGAGGCTTCAAAACGGCGGTCCTGAAACCAATGGGTGACGTCACGATGACTACATCCACTTCTTATATACAGTCTATGGTTTAATCTTTAGCGATGCTATTTATAAAGTTATCATGTGTTTTTCTGTGAAATCTCAAATGGTATGTAGCAGCTATTGCTGTCAGATACATTTAGTGGAGTATAAGGTAAAAGATTTGCCTCTGAAATTAAGTGGAATAGGAGTATAAAAGTACCATAAATTGAAAATACTCATGTAAAGACATATCTCACCTTTGTACTAAGTTACTTTCCTCCGCTGGTGCTCAGGGTGCCAGTCGTGTCAGGGGAAGTGACAGACAGAGGTGGGGTTTGTGGGACACGTCCTCCTGTGGCCCTCAATGCTTCTATGTTGAGCATTGTGTTAATCCGTCTGTGCTTATGTGGGGCGACAGATGCCCTGCCAGTGCAACCGGCACCCAGTGCATGAGGGATCCTAATGGAGCAGTGTGTGACGTCTCTGGGTACTTTACATTTGGCTAACATGGCTCCTCGCTTCCATCACTCACTTCTCTTCCTCGCATCTTAGGAAGAAGAAGCAAGGAGAGAGGGATTGTATTTACCGTGGCACTCAATCCAGCTTCCTTTTTAAGGAGGTGCCAGTTAATCACGAGACATCTCGAAATAATACAGTTACAGTTTAAAAGAGAAAACAGCTGGCCCCTCCAACACTGAATATAGATATGTTGCTGTGTCAGAGCAACAGTGTAGGGAAGCTCGGTAAATTCCCCTTACTGTTGCATCACATTAGCTGACCAATCAATAAGCAGATTCACATTGAAGAGAATACGTGTTGCAATTTGGTAAAAAACTTCTGCATAGGACTCACCAATGGTTCCTCACTCTACTGCAATATCGGTAGAAGGGGAACAACAGAAAAGCATTGTTCCAAGATGGTAACCCTGCTGCTTGTCTTCAAATCAGAAAAAACATCCTAAATTTGCTTATTTGTAGAAGTTCATTAACAAGTGAAACCAGAAACAAACTATGTATAGTTCCTTTTTAAATTAGCTAAATTGATTCCATCAGTGTTTATATTGGATTTTGTTTGGATATAACTGGCTAACAGTGGCTTTGCTGACATTTTGCCAAATGTTTGTGTTTCCCACAGAATGACAGACAACTTAGGGCTTTTTTTTATCAGCTGGGCTTTTTCTGAAAATGACGACAAGAAAAAGAGCTCGTCTCCTGGATTTTCCCACCAATGATTTCATTTACAGCAGCAGGTACTCTGCAGGTGGAGGAGGCTTTTTAATGAAGTAGCCTATCGAAGCAAAAACCAATGAATGGCATCTACAATCGTGTGTTCACTGACGCTTTACCTTGTACGTGCTTGTAAAATATCCACCATGTCTGCGTCTTATGATGTAATAGATAACATGTGTTTCTCTGCAAAATGAGAAAAGGGGCTACCATTTATACCAGACGTTAATAAACCTGGGCGGGCCGCCCAAGTAAAGTCTATATGTGGGAAACACTGGGTTTGTTGACCCTGGCTTCTTTTATAATACCTGCCAGAAAATGAAAAAATCTCTGACTCAAAAGCCTGAGACTGACAGTTTTTCCCACTCGGCTGCTTTTGATTACTATCCTGCACCTCCGGGATCCTTCTTTCTCCTTGTCTCCTCTGATACACATTTAAACGATTGGAACATCTTTAACGATGGCGGACCTCGATCAGTTGCCAGGTCACAGCTCATAGAGGACGGAGGAGGGATGTTGAAAGGAACCATAATTAGCAGAATGGAAAGCACCCACTGTCTTCTGTCACTCCCCAGTGTACATCTTTCTGACTCTTATCCCCCATCTATTCTGACATCTCTCTCCTCTTTTGGCTAATGGTTGTAGAAAGACAGCAGTGGCGCCCTGAGATTCAGAGTAATCCAGCAGAGTGACGTGACCAGTCGTGCAGGACTAAAGAGCCGTTGTGTTACTGTGTCGCATCTCTCTCCGCCCGGCTCGACAGCTGATTGCCGGATCAATAAGTAGATGCAGACGCTCAGTCAACTGTGGAACAACCAGAGTGCTCCCTCTGGGCTTGAAAAAATACTTTGTAATAGAATTGTGTCTTCAGATGTTTACAACCACACAATGTCACATTTGCTGTTTATATCCCGTCATCCAAACAAAACAGGCTCTTACACTACATTTCTGTGCTTTGGTCATTCTTATCCAAGCTGGACACTCCCTTCCTCAGTCGATCTCTCTTCTAGATTAAACTCATGGCCAGCTGGCTTCTCCTTGCTCCCACGGTGCCAGTGTTTTAAAGCCAGGCCCCTCACTGGTGAAGTGCAATGTGGCCAGGGCTCTTTATGTAAAGCCGGTGTGTTAGACAGAAAGAAAGAGGGAGCGATGAGGAGGGTGACCTCTGATTTGGTCGAACTGCTATAAAGGTGTTTGTTTGTTCTTATGAAATCGGTCATTAAGGCAGCACAGTCTGGGCCCGCTATGGATGTTTTCTCGGCTATAAATCGCGTGTTTTTTGGAACTCAGTGCATAATTAGATGACTATTGGCAGTTTGGGAATTAAACACATTCAGCATTTTTAGTTTTGCAACCGAAAGAGCAGTGACAATCTGTGATTGCTAATTGAGTCGTGTTGAATCGTTTATCTACAGTCCCAGTTGAAGACGTTCACAAAAGGCTGTAACTGTAAGCTATTGTTTCAGACGAGATTTTCCATTTACTGCAGCAGCTTGGCTGAAATCTCACACTGAGCAGTTTTATACATCACAACCTCAGGTCCATTACCATGGTCGGCTGCCTCCTCGATGAGCCCTGACTGAGATTGTGGTGGCTATAGATGGAAATCCTCCCTCACAGACATTTGCAGCGGCAAGAGTATATGTGCATCCTGATCTATATCTGCAATATGCTCTCAGACAAGGTCTGTAATATGTAAATCAGGAAATCAGCCAGTGGCCCACATAGCAGGGTATCATTATTTATGAGCAATGAATATCTGAATTTGCATGACAAGGACGTTGTATCTTTACCTTTCCAGGGAGGAATTTATCCTGTTCTTCACTGCGATGAACATCCTTAGGGATCAATTCATTTTCACTACATCTTTGCTTTAAGGAGCGCTGCAGTGATTTAGTGCTGCAGTTAGTATAACTTTGACAGGCTTGTGAGACAGATTAAATAAAGAAATCAAAGCAGCACAGGCCAAGAAATCCTGACTTTTATAAGGTCACATGGTTAATTTATTTGTGATAGTACAGCACTGGGTTGTATAATGAGATGAAGTTTGTAGTTATTCACACAAAGTTAACCTTTTTTGCAAAAATGATGAAAGTAGAAATCACTTGGATAGTATCTTTGATTATAGGCTTCCTTCCTGGTAAATTTCCATTGCTTTTTTAAAAAATTCACACCTCCAGTTTGTAAGGCAGGCTTTTTGTTATAAACCTATCATCTCCGAGTCCAAGATGAATACGAGGTAACCCTGATGACATCACTATTACATCACCAGAGTTATATGATGATGTTATGTGATGAAGTGCATGCAGATCCACAGAGGACACAGGCTTTCTGTACATCTGCTTCAAAGGCTGATTAGGATTAAACACACATGTCTAAGATCAGTGGAGTGCTCTTTTAACAAATTTTCATTGATTAACCTGTTGAATTTTTTTTGCATCAACTGATAAATTGCTTAGTCAAGTGGTTTCCAAACCTTTTCTGCTTGTGACCCTTTAAAATGAGGCAATATGAAAGGTTGCAGACATTTATGAGAGATTTTCCTTTCAAGACGTCTCCAGTGTTTCATTTCATTTGAATCATTTTTAAAGGTCAGAACAGGTAACACATTCCAGCGTTTCACAACAGAAAAAAGTTTAGTCCCCTGTGAAATGTTAATTTTTGGAGCTGAACTTTTCTTCTTCTTCTTCCTCCTCCATCTTGCGACCGCTCACATTCATTTTATGACCCCTTGGAGATCGAGGTCCCTTCTCCTGGGTTGATTATCTCTATAAAGTGGCAAATACAGTAAATGGACTGCACTTAGAGCTGTTTTCCAGTCTTCCAACCACTCAAAGCACTTTACACTGCATGTCACATTCGTACACAGTGGCTGCTCATCAGAACAAAAAACTAATCTCATACAGACACACTAACCAACTTCCTCCTGAGCCACAGCCACCCATTACAGTTAAAAGATGCCAATCACTAATGCCATTTGTTTTTCTGACTGAAAGTCCAAATCCCACTCAGTTTTCTGTTATAAGGGTGGTGGAAGATGTAATAACATACTGATAGTATCACTATCACTGATGCATTTCAGAGAGTTTTATTATTTTTAATATATAATATTATATATTAATATAATGTTTTTAATATATAATACTATTTTATATAT
>JAPMOB010246542.1:0-28249 GCA_029875015.1 Lepomis gibbosus | reverse complement strand
AATTCAATTTGCTTTATTGGCATGACTGTAGAACAATATTGCCAAAGCATCATACATATAACATAACAATCATCCCAATATATATATAACATATCAATTACCCCCATATATTTCATTAAAGAATTCGAGCATAAACTAATCAAAGTATCTGTGTTTGTGTTAAAAAAAAGAAATATATATATATATTAAAAAATAAAATAAATAAATAAAACAGTGTGTGCGTTATAAATACTAAAAATAGAATAAACAAAACAGTAAGTGTGCGTGTGTGTGTTAAAAAACAAAAACAAAACTGAAACAAAAAACTAAAAACATAAATAAATAAATAGAAAAATAAGCGTGTGTGTGTGTGTGTTAAAAAAAGTATATATATATATTAAAAAGTTAAAACAAAATAAATAAATAAAATGGACATATATATAGTAAGTCGCTTTGGATAAAAGCGTAAGCTAAATGAATAAATGTAAACTACAAGCCGCAACTACCCCAGTACGACCTGCTATTGTGACATCAAAAGCTTGGTGTATGTGTAATTTCAAGGATTGTTGACATCCACACAAGCCCACACAGGGATAAGTTAGAGATAGTAAGGCTGCAGTGATGAAAAAGGCTGATGTGATAAATGTGTTTGTGTGTCTGAGCTGATAGAATGAAAGCCATTGGTGTGTTTTTTGTGATGTAAGCTAGAGGGGAGGCTGCACATGTGTCAGAGGAAGAGAAAAGGCAAATAGGTAGGTGAAGAGTGAGGCAGAGGAAAAGACAGGCTGATAAGGAGTTTGACTGTGGTTGGGAAAGATATGTGCAGCTAGAGAGAGAAAGGAAACAAAAAAGAAGGGGAGGGAGAGGGGATAGAGGTTATTGAGAGAAAACTTCTAATTTAAAACTGAAGCAATATTAGAGTCTTGTCTGAAATAGCAGTTTAAAGCTAGAGCAGCTGTCAAAACTGTATTTCTTTGATAAACAACAACAAAATTTGTGATCACGGACAGATTCTCATCTATTAATTCTCAGACAACTTCTTTCCTTAAGATGTTTTTTTTATTCATTTTTACATTCAAACACGTGCCTGACAAAGTTATTTATTAGCACTGATTTGCATTTGATACAATTATACTTTATTGGAATATTTTGTTTCTATGTGTACAATATATATGTATGTTTTCTGTCTATTAGAGTGTTCCTGAGAGCCATCAATACCTATGCAGACACTATGAACCAAAAGTTCCTCAATAACAACGACTTTGAAGTACAGGTAAGTGGATTTGTGTGCGTTTACAGGCTTTGTCTCATATCGACAGTGTCAGTGTAATTTACCTGTGATGGTTTTAACACGGATCTCTATTGTCTCTCTCTACACCCTTTCTCACCTTTCCTCGCCATCTAGCTGTGGAATAACTACTTCCACTTGGCCGTGGCGTTTATTACCCAGGAGTCTCTGCAGCTCCAGCATTTCTCGTCTACCAAGAGGAACAAGATTCTGGCCAAGTGAGCGAGGGGCCATATAATTTCCTTATTTACCACACGCACTCTCCCTGTTCTTATGAAACCCTCAGTGATTTGTGATCTATTTCAGGGTCAGCATTTACTGTTTAAACTCCCACAGCCTATTAAAGCCACATACTGCCTGTAGATAGACATTCAATTTAGTTCATGCTGGAACAGATTAGCAGATTAGTGCAGCGTTATCTTTCACACTGGGCTGTCGAAGGTGAAAGTAACGGTATTGATCAAGTTATTGTTTCTAAGCCTAGGGGCTAATCTATATTTTTTTCTGTCTCACTGTATTTCAGATATGGAGATATGAGAAGACTCATTGGCTTTGCTATACGCGATATGTGGTACAAACTTGGTAAGAAAATCTAGGTTATACAAGAGTGGTTGACTTGCTACTTCTGGGTATGCAACAGGTCTTCACATGTGGGTTCACCCACATACACACCCACAGACCTGTGTGTGTGTGCAGGTGGGTGCAGGTGTTTATTCACTGTCACGTCATTTCACTAAGCAATGGTGGAGTATTTTTTCAGTACAGTATGGTAATAAGGGTTCACAATGTCTGCACCATTTCACATAGACAGACATCAGTATACTCACTCTGTAAATAAAATTCACAGTATTATATATTCCTTTCACGAATTGGGATGTTTTGATAGACAGAGGCCTGTGGAGCCTTCCTGAGGGCAAATCCTGGAGCCGGTGGTGAGCATGGGAAGAGGGGTCAGATGTGATTTTACCTGTCCGTTTGATTTTGTGGATATATCTTTTAGGCAGTCACAAGATCTGTTTCATCCCTGGCATGGTGGGTCCCATCCTGGAGATGACTTTGATCCCGGAGGAGGAGTTGAGAAGGGCCACCATTCCCATCTTCTTCGACATGATCACTTGTGAAAATGCACACACTGGAAACTTCCACAAGGTAAAAACACACACATACATACAGATATGTGTGACATTGAATACATACAGTTAACATTTCTAGATGGATGTGTGCAGCAACAAAACTTCTGAAGATTTACTAGCAAAAGTCACATTTGCAAACACAATATCCACACTTGCACCGTAATACGGGCCCACACATATTGTGCTCCTCCATCAGGTTTCCTGTGACACTTCACACAAAAGTAAAAGAGACACCTTAATTATGTTGGCATAATTGATTTCTTCTAGTATTCCTCCTCTCATTTGCTTTCTCATCTGCTTTTGGTGTCCCCCTTTTCTTTCTTTCCCCCTCTCTCTCTTTTCTTCTGCAGTTTGAAAATGAGATCATTCTGAAGTTGGACCATGAGGTGGAGGGTGGAGGAGGAGATGAGCGATATATGCAACTACTGGAGACCATGTAGGCCTGAGTAGTAGAACATACCACAATTACAGCAGCCAAAATGCCGATTGTGTGCAGATTAAATGCATTTAAGTATATAAACAAGTACATTAGAATTACAATATATTCATAGTAAGCAAGAATATGATATAACGTTATAATTTCCATCACACATGACATAGTAATGGTTAAAATAAAAATATCTTCACTGTGGCATGGCTTTGCTATCGTCCCAAAAAATGACTCTGAGTGGATTTCCTGCTAACCCTCAAAAAGTAAATTTTCGACACGTGTCACTGGTCTCTCAGCAATAGATTCACAAAACATGCTACACTTTTAAGCACTGAATACCAAGGCAAAATCCTCTGATGATTAACTTGTGGATGCTTGTCATGCCAGCCTGCTGGACTGTGCTGCAGAGAAACCCACGCTGAGGCCACAGGTGCAGCACTTTGTCGCCTTGGTGAAGGGACTCCTCATTCGTCTCCTTGACTACCGCACCGTGATGAGCGATGACAGCCGCAACAACCGCATGAGCTGCACCGTCAATCTTTTGGTGAGTCCCACCTTCTTTGAAGCTTAGCTGGCTGAGTTGTCCTAGCCTTGTCCTTCAAATTCCGATGGGCTTGATCAGCTTGATCACAAGTTTCTTTCCCACAACGAAGGTGTTCAAGTGGGCTTCCTGAAAGGGCAGCAATGGGTAGAGGACTAAGTAGGGAGTTGGGTCCTAGAATTTTAACATACTGTGAGCCTTTCCTCCATAAGAATTTCATCATTTTTTGTTTTCTTCATGTATCATTCATGTTCCGTGAATCTTTCAAAGTGCGTCACCATGAATTCTTATTTATTGACGCTAACTTTGTGATTCGTGTACTGTGCTTTATGGCTGTAGCATTGAACCCCACAGCAAATAGCTGCTGATCCGAGAATCACACACACCAGCACACACATACACACATCAATAAACTCATTATTAATTGAAAGACTAATGTAAGAAGAGACTACTAAGTGAGTTTGTTCCATACAGTCCTCAGTCAATAATCTCATCAATTCCAAAAGAGCCACACTGATTGCAGAGATCATTATGAAACACTGATTTTATGTCTTGTCTTTCATGCCAAGGTCTTTGTATGCCTTTTCCACATTTAATATGAGTGCCGATTGATCTAAAGAAAAAGATTAATCTCTGTGTCTGGTCTCTGACTGTTTGCAGAGGATTGCATCAGCTACTGTCTGTTCCACATCCTTTCCCTTATATGATCTCCTAATCAGATTCTCCCCCACGATATTCTGAGGTTTAGTTGCAGATCCCCGATCTACCCACTCTACGATTGTCTCCACAGAAGATCCAATCATATAATTCCTCATCTTAAACTCCGTCTTCCTTCTTTAACATATGTAGTTTTGATATGAATTCTTTTCCAGAATTTTCACCTTTGGAGACATTTCTAAGATGCTAACATTTATGCTAACATTTAGCAGTGTCAATAATGATAAATGGATGTGAGCCTGTTTGTATCTTATAATTTTATTTTCTCCCTGAGGACGGGGGGCTGTTAGCATATGGCAGAAATGTTTAGCCTGAAGCCTGTGGCAGTTGCGTATTAGCTATTCTCTTTCATTTGGCCAGTTAAAAATCCCTTCTGCAGGCTAGCAGGCAAAAATGCACTCTCCTATCCTTGCCCCCCTAGGCTAATTTCATTCAGGAAGTTAACAAGCATACACACACAGTCATGCAGATGCACTTTCAAGGAAACACAAATACACATGTACAAATTAGAAAACATACACACATTGCTCAGGCTGAAGTTAGATCTGTCTTTCCAGTAAAATAATTTCTTTCAGGAACACTTTCAGCTGCTGACAAAAGCATGTTGGTACTTCAGATATCAATTCCTCCATGTACCATGTGGATTTTTAAATGGCTACCACTTGGTGTGTGGTCAGTTAGGAAAGATGCACAGAAGGTGAAATTCTACTTAATTCTAATTCTACTGTAGATTGTTTCATTGTATGTTAAGAAGATGTGTGAAGGCGACTGTTGCGTAAAAATATCTGACCTTCATGTCGCTGGGCAGCCTCCAGCAGGAAATTGGCTTACTTAAGAAAAAATACATTGATATAAACAATGATAGTTCCGACCTTTGTAAAAAAAAAAATAAAGCAGTTAGATTTAAATATGCATACAGTATGCTTTGTCTTCACTGTGAATCACACAATAATTGAGCTTGTTTTGTGTGTGTGTGTTGTTTGTGTGTATTATTGTGTCTGTTGGCTCATGCTGGTGAAGGGAGGTGGGGTTACATCAGTTCGTTCCACTCCTCTGTTCTCTGTAGATGTCATTAAACTTCATTAAACTGGGAGTTAGTGCTGCTTTACTAACAAGTGCG
This sequence comes from Lepomis gibbosus, assembly GCA_029875015.1. Classification (NCBI taxonomy): domain Eukaryota; kingdom Metazoa; phylum Chordata; class Actinopteri; order Centrarchiformes; family Centrarchidae; genus Lepomis; species Lepomis gibbosus. The sequence goes on along the minus strand of JAPMOB010246542.1, from coordinate 23,041 downwards.
CATGCACACACTCCCACACATTTACACACATCAGATGTACACAATATAACACACATACAGCCATTTAGACAAACACAAATACAAAATGACAAACTTACAGTCAGTACAGCACTTCAGAATGGTGTTGAAAACCTCTCTGTCACAAACACATACACGCATGCACACTGACACTAACAAACCGTCTTCTCCTTTTGGTTTTGCAGAACTTTTACAAGGACATCAATCGTGAAGGGATGTATATCAGGTATTTATGTGCTGAATTTGACATAATGTACATTTATGTGGCACATGTCTGTGTTGTATGTGCAGGCATGAGTGTGTCTGAATGTGTGTGTGTGTGTGTGTGTGTGAATGTGAGGCTCCATAATCTGACAAGGGATTATGAGTCCCACTGAATTAATGTCAAAATCCACAGGATCAGCTCTTGGTCTGACTGGGGGGAGAGCAGAGAGAAAGAGAGACAGGATGGGCATGAGGGAGAGAGAGGTGGAGAGACAGAGGAAAAGAGGGTGATGGCAGGAGAGAGAGAGAGAGAGGGAATACAAATACCGTCAGGTCCCATGGTGCATTTCTGCTGATGGCTTATAGACATAATTAGTTATCTGTATGTGTGAATGTAAGATCAACTCTGTGGTTGATCAGCTGCCTCCGTCAATCCTGTTGAGATAATGGTAATATTTGACCAGCTTACTTGTTAATGTTAGCAAACAAACATAGTTTAATTCAAATACACATTTAAGCAATATGTATGTGTTATATAATAAGCCAGAATGTTATTTTACGCAAAGATCTGTCTATATTACTACAGGTCATTCATAGCTGCCTATATTATGGCCTCGCCCCGGTGTGTGAATTATGGATCATAAAATTTGTAGCATTAAGGACCCAATCAAACAGAGCACCAAAAAGAGCAGCTTGCTGGAGTAAATCACCTATCCTTAGCCTAACTCTGATTTTGCTGTGAAGTAAACTCACATATCTGATCCGATGTGAAGAAACGCAAATGGCGTTGGATGCTTTTCTGCTGCGAGTTGAAGTTTTTTCAACTGGAGGCTTCAGAGCTTTTCTGCAAAAAGGCGAGGCGCTCAGCGAAATTTGCAGTGCACAAAATGCATATTGCCTATAGAAAACAACTGGAAAAAGACACCTCACACTGCAAAAACTACATACTGTATATCTACAGCTACATGTTCTGTATCTTCGTAAAATTTGGAAATCTGGATAAAAGTATGGAGTTAGAATGCATCCATTCTGCCAACCGTAGAGGGGATTGTTCATTTAAGAGAATCTAGAAGCCACTGCTTTCTTGCTTTGTCATCAGTGCCTTAGCAAGAAAGTCCAGCCTCTGGCCCTGTGGCTGAAAGTTTTCTCCAGACAGACTGAGAAGGATAAAGAAAAGGATCAAAACTAAAAACAGAAGCAGTAAAAGCCTACGTTTATCCACTAGCGGCCCTGTGTTCCCATCTTCCATGTCATGCTTCTAAAACATTATATGGAAACAAAACATCTGTCAGGGCATTAAAAAGACATAAATTGAATTGTGCTTTTGTGTGTACGAATGTGTGTGTACTCTTGAATGACCTCTCTATGTTGTGTACATATTTCAGAGTATGTATAGGTGTGTGTGTGTCTGTGTATGTGTGTGCGTGTGAGTAAAAATAGACAGATTAAATGAGACATTAGGTGAATCTCAAGTCTCTTCTTTGTCGTTTCCCCACTCCCTGCTCGAAGTTGTTCTGGTCCACCATCTTGCAGAAACAAAGGAGAGAGGATCAAGGAGTGATCTCTGAGGAGCCTTAAGTCTTTTACTGACCGATACGCCCCTGTATTAGATATGTGTTATTGATTGGATGCTGTAGCAAATAAGACTGGTTTGATAAATCACAACATCACTGGAGTTTTATACTGAAGTGAAGACAGATAACAGACTAAACTCAAGTGTACCACTCCAAAGTGTTATAGACCTATTTCATTTGTTTGTTTGTCAAAGGACCAAAACAACTTATTTCATTTAGAGATTTAAATTTCATTTTTTTAAATAATTTTCTCACATTAATGTATATTATGGATACAATTAAAATCAGAGATAGTCAGAGAGTCTGTCTGTCAGCATGAAACAGTTTTTATGTAATTTATTGTCTTTTCCTTTCAGCCACATGTGAGGCTGACTAAATCAAAACACACCGTGACCATATTCTGGTTGATTCAATAATGAATTTACAATCATAATAATAAATACAGATGCAGATAATAAATAATATAAACACATTCTGCCAGTAGAAATGATGCTGTTCTTCTCAACAGGACACAGTATGAATACAGAATGTGGTGTGTTCAAGTGCATGTGTTCTGGCAGTGATAAATGTGAGCCTTTATTAGTATCAGCACAGTGTGCACATGTGTACAGTCTATGGTGCAGACAAAAACTCCATCAAAAGTCTTTACAGCTGTTAAAGCCGACTGACAGCTGATCCAGCTGCGATCAGCTGTTGCCGTCATCACAAACGGCGCAAATGTGACGCTTCGGGGGAAAGGACGTCTCATTTCTCTAAAAACATATTTCCTCCGGTCTTCTCTCCTCTCATGGTTTCCTTGCGTCTCTCCATGCATCCCTGGTAGGCAGAATTAAGATGCAAGGAAAAGACGCAAGTGGAGGGAAACGTGGACGCAATTAAGAGACTTGGAAAGCAACTAGTGACACACAAGTGATTAATGCTTGATTTGCTGACCTCCAAGTTGCCCAACAGCGGCATCTGGTGGATGAAGTATAAGTTGCATATTAAATTCACTTGACTTTTGTGACTTGAGTCAGTGTGAATTACTGTGTGTGTGTGTGTGTGTGTGTTTGTGTGTGTGTGTGTGTGTGCGCGCGCTCAGGTACCTGTACAAGTTGAGGGACCTTCACCTGGAGGGTGAAAACTACACTGAGGCAGCATACACACTGCTGCTCCACTCTCGCCTGCTCAAGGTAGGACGCACACACACATCCATATAAATAGATATTTTGTCATTTAATGTTGGTCCCAGCGTCTTAGTTTGCTTAATCACTTGTCTGTCTGCCACGAGTGAGACAGTCTTTTATTAGCTAAAAACGGTTGCTACGTCTCTGGCCTCCAAATGATGAAGTTTCGAGGTTAGTTTATGGCATGGCATCGGCCACTGTGGCTTCATCACTATGGTGATTGATGCAAAATACGTGTGTGTGCGCAGGTTTGTGTGTGAGTGTATGCACACGCACATGTCTGAGCATGTTTGACCTCTTTTGTCTCTACATCTCTTTTATGGGACACTTAGAGGCTCACAGAGGGGGACATAGGACGAGGGGCGTCTCTCCCTTTCTCTCTCCTCTCTCTGTCTAGTGTCATTATATCAAATCAGTTATACTTTAAAATGCTTTTTATAATCTCCATTCATCTCCAGTGTCAGTCCTGTCATGCCCGTTTCACATTATTGGAAAGAGCAGGCTGTAAAGCAGAGCGTGCTCTAATCCTCATCTTCCCCATATTCCTGAATTCAGTTTTGGAGATCATTGTGTACTTTCTGTTTAGTTTCAGTGCAATTTATGTAATAGAAGATTAGCTATTGTCTCATTTATATAATAAATGAACCGTTTTTTGTATGCACTTTGCTTAGGACTAAAATTGATTTATTACAACAAAGAAACTCTAATCTTTAAGTTCTCCTCTGTTGTTTCAACATCATGATAAATGGGACAGTAAAAAACAGAGTTGGTGCTGCAATTTTTATTTTCTTTTGCTTCATCAATCAAACAAAAAATATATATAGATATTGTATCTCACTTTTTGTCTCTGTCCTTTTCCCCTTATCTTTGTCTTCCCTGCTGTCGATATTCCAGTGGTTAGACGAGACGTGCAACCCCCAGTTTGAGTCCCACGGCTCCCAAACCCAACGGCAGCTCAAAGAAACGCTCTACGACACCATCATTGACTACTTTGACAAGGGCAAGGTCAGCATTGTTTTAGAGTACAACATGCTTCAACTAAGGCCTTCATATAGTAATGTGATGATCTGAAAAGTGATTGGTCAATGCTCTAAGTCATCACTCTGGAGATAAAGAGATAAAGAGATAGAAAGATAAAGAGATCACTATACTAAGCTAAAGTTTCTTTTTTTATTTTGGGATATGCAAAAGCCCAGAAAATCTGAATTCAAAACACAGACTTTTATTTTTGAAATTGTTCCTTTCCTCTATACATACTTTTTGGGACAGTGTTGCAATCATGCAATCCTAATCTCTGAACAGTATGTTGTTACAGTCATTTTGTATTCTCCATGAGTGCTTTGTGTTCTCTGAAGCAATGATAGAGACATTTCCGTCCATTCTCTAGAGGCCTGGAAACAGAGATTTTTATGAGATGAATTCCCACCACGACAGCTGCTGCCGATTTATTAGCAGATGGTGTAATGAAGGACGCTTCTTTCTTTTTTCTGTGTGTGTGTGTTTTAGATGTGGGAAGAGGCCATCACTCTGTGTAAGGAGCTAGCTGAACAGTACGAAAACGAGATCTTTGACTACGAGTTACTCAGCAAGAGACTGGTAATACATGGCATCTCACACCTTCATTCTTTCTTTGCTGCACAATAATCATGATGTCACTTTTCTGTATTTTCTACTCTTCTCTGATTGCCCTTACCATAAAACCAATTCTAGCTAAATTGTTCAGCAGTTCTAAAGATCTAAATGCACAGAGTTATACTCTTCTCTTAACCTCAGAACAGATTGTTCCCAATAAGAAGTTTCTGCACTAAATTAGTCATTTGCAGTCTTAGAAATTACCAACAGGTAAGCACAACCTTTCATCCATGTTTAAAAATTAATACTTATTGGACACTTCAGATCCTCCTTTTAAATCATTTTTGTCTGAAGAACTCTGGTTTGAGCTTCCACAATTACCTTATGACACCAAAAGTCATCATTGCCAACCATCAGCAACTTCAGACTCCTCCTAACCCTTCTTACTTGATTCTCTCAATCACTCTTCATTTTCTTTCATCGCTTGCTTTGACACCACAACAGAAGTAATTCCCTCCATACTCAAATCCTAGCTCGTTCTTTAGCACCACCTTCTCCCCTCTCCACTTCACTCAACTCCTTTACCCTCCCCGCAGAGGATTCCTCTTTTCCCTCTGTTTTTCAATGGCTGCAGCAGTGGCTCTCTCAGCTAATGCTGAATTTATGTGGTTAAATAAATGACAGACAATGCCCTTGGATGCCATTCACTTTATTTCTTTCTATATCTATCACCCTCAAAGGACCGGCATTCTGCAGAGGGTGGCAATGTCATTGGTGCGAGCTGATAAAACTGCTAAGGCTGCACACATCTCCTCTCTCTCATTAACACATCCTCTGCCTCTCTCTTTGTCTCTGTCTGCAGGAAAAACAAGCCAAGTTCTACGAGAACATTATGAAGATCTTGAGGCCGAAGCCAGACTACTTTGCAGTGGGCTACTATGGGCAGGGCTACCCCCCGTTTCTCAGGGTTTGTGTTTACACACATATTCACACATCCACACATTCCCTGTACAAAGGGGTCCAAAAACTTCTTTTCCCCATTATCAGCACTGAAGCTAAGCAATTTAAAATTGCAGCAGTGGGCAAGTTTCTAAACAAACCAGCAAGATAGTTAACAGACTGGGACATAAAGTACCATATGGGAATGCTGTGGATCTCAGCAAACTGCAGAAATAAAATATTCCACTGTTTGTAGTTCTTGTATTCATTAGATTTGTTCATCTGCTGTGATAAGGAGTATGACAAAGTCAGTGACTCAGGGGAGCAGGCCAGAGCAGTGGAAGGAGACCAAGCACAGGCAAAAAAGTGTGCCCTGTCTATGACCTCTTGGTGGACTTTCCCATTCAAGAGAATTGAAAGGAATATAAAAAGAAATCCCCAATGTTGTTCACAGGATCAATAGGGGCTTAATCATTTTATTATCATTATTAACACCTATTAATTTGCCTATGGCTTCAGAACAAGGTGTTTATCCACCGTGGCAAGGAGTATGAACGCAGAGAGGACTTTCAGAACCAGCTGATGAGCCAGTTCCCCAGCTCTGTGCGCCTCAACATTACCACCATGCCAGGGGACGATATCAAGAACTCTCCACTTCAGTGTATCCTTCTGGTAGCATAACACACACAAACGAATGAAAATATCAGGGGACATTTTACCCAGAAACCCAATTAAAGTGCACTACACCGGCCTTTCGTTGTACCTTTTGTGATACCCGTGTATATTAAAACCTAGCCACTGGAGGTTGGACACATCCCTGAATGATCAGTTTGTACGTTCTGACACAAAGATGTAGAGACACACTATCATGTAGTGATGTTATATTCCTGAGTGATCTGAACCAGATATCCAGTGTTTCACAGTGCAGCCAGTCCTCGAGATTCCTCCTCGTCTGAAGAACAAACCTGTTCCTGACCAGATTATCAAGTCAGTCTGCTAAACACCTTCAACTCATATTTTCATAAAGAAAATGTGAATGTCTGTAAAGTGAATGAAAAAGAATTGCCAATTCTGATAATGTCATATTTCCCTCTTTGGTAAATTATTTTATTATTTCCTTTGTTTGACTTTAACCGCTGTCTTCCTCGTCTTACACCATGTGCAGCTTTTACAAATCCAACTATGTGCAGCGTTTCCAGTACTCTAGACCTGTGAGGAAAGGACCTGTGGACCCAAACAATGAATTTGCTGTAAGTTTTTTTTTATTTTTATGAAAAGATTTATGACCACAGGGAACAAGAAAATCTTTTAGAAGCTTTTGTGTGCTTTGCTATTTGTACGTTGCATCGTTATCAGTCTGAAAAGATTAGTTTCTGTTATATAAAATAATAGTATTTTCGAACCTAAGGTTGTGGTATAATTGACGATAAGACATTATATTATGTTTTCAGGTTATAGATGAGCACTTGAGATAAAATATAAAATCCAGGTATTATTGTAGTTCAAGATTAAATGTGAGATTGAAAATGTTCACCTGATGGTCCTTTATCCTTATCCTTGTCGCTGTTTCTAGTATCTTCAACCAAATCCTTGACTTTAACCTCCTTTGGACTTTTGAACAATGTTTCATTATCTAATACTGTAATTAGTCATTTTATCTTTCATTTTTCCTTTTCAAACTTTGGTGAGTCAGTGCAACAAAGACTGGGACACTGAAACTAATGCAAACAAATGCAAGATGTGTATGAATGTCTACAAAATCAAGATTTAATTTTTGGGTGGTGATGGCACAATGGATAAGATGCCTTTAGTATGGAAGACATCCACCAATGTGTCCCTGAGCAAGATATTTAATCCCTAGCTGCTCCAGTGGCGTGCGACATGACATGTCGCAGTTGTAAATAAGCTAAATGAATAAATTTAATGTAATTTGGACACTGCTCTTTGTTTAGATAGTATACAATGAAAAACATGATTGAACTGGATTCAAATGCTAGATGTCCAAGTATTTTACCCCATCGGAGCAAGGAGGAAGAGAAATTGCCAAGAGATTACTCACACCTCGGACAAAGCCAAACCTTACCCTCTCAAACAAAGACCTTGGGGACTGCTTTAATCAAATCAATGGGAGATTGTGCATATGCAACAACCCAGCTAAACTAAAACAGATTAAATGTCAACAAACCCCATAGCACTACCAATAGTGCTGTCAGCAACCCAATTGTAACAGAAGAAAATGTGACTCAGACTCCACCAGTTTCATTGTCAAAACAAGTCAAGAAACACATTTAATGACAGATGCAAATAGAATGTTTACACGATTTCTGAGAGATACTGTCTCTGAGCCAACTGTAGTATCAAATGGGCCTTTTTACCTGACACCATGTTAAGTTTCACTACTATCAGGTACCACACACATGATGCTATTAGGGCGAGATTTCTTATGTAACTAAACGAAATGCACCATGCATAATCTACTGTACAACAGATGGCATATTTTAGCGACTAACCAGGGTGACACACCAGCTGTGCTCGCAGAAGTCTTGCTCCAGGACAATTCTCCTGGGTTTCCTGCAACAACTCAAACTCTCACAAGATTTCAGAGCGTGAATTGTCCTTGAGCAAGTCTTCTGTTTCTGGTTAAAAACAAAGGGTGTTACTGGGAGCATTATGCCTCATCACCAGAGAACAGCAGGATTCCTCTTCACCCTGTGGGATCTCTTCCTCATCACCTAGTGTTAGATAAGAATTAACTCTCTAATGAGAGAAAGCGTAAGGGCATGAAAGGATAACATCTAGTGTAGCTCCATCAGTATGGGACTCCTCCTCCAATGACATTGGTGTGATTGGAGCTGCTGAACCAGTGTCGTAGGTTCTCAATTCACGATTATAATCCCACACACAATACCCTAACCCCAATTACTAGAGAGGCACACAAGTATGTGACAAAGACCAGAGAGGCAAAAGTATTTAAGATTATTTTGCTATCTTTATTGAAGAGCTCCCTCTCTCTCTCTAACTCTGTCCTTGTTTTCTTTACTGATGAAACTGTTTATAGAGAAAACAGAGTGCCATATGCAGGGCATGTGGTTTGTGATCATTTTTTCAATATTGAAAATTACGCCTTGCCACCTTCAAGCTCCGCCCAAGTAGCTGAATATGCAGTGATGAAAGCCTGTCAACTACCAGCGGGTAAAACTGTTACACTTCACACAGACTCTAGGTATCCTTTTGAAATCTTACATGTACATGACTTTGATAAGCTGTGGGCAAACCCAGGATTTATTAGGTCCTAGGGGACACCTGTTTAACATTGTGAATTGATTGTTGAACTGTTTGATGCATGTCAACTACTCACATTTATTTCTGTTGTTAAATGTGAAGTGTAGCAGGTTAGTAAAGGGGGTCAAATAATACCTTAAAAATGATTAAATACAGTATATTAACAAAAAATATTGACATATCCTTCCCCATGTGGACTCTTTAAAGCAAACATGTGAATGCTTTGTATATAGGTATCCTTTAATGTAAAAGTAGATTCTCAAACTGTCCTGAAGCATGAACTTTCTGAGGAGCTGTCTCTGCCTCTACAGTAAAATAGAAAACTGAAGAAAATGATCTCATTTGTCTACTTTCCTCCAAGTGACAAAACTTGCCACAAAATCCAGGAGACTCGATTTGCATCACGAGGCTGAAATTCAGCTGGTTCTGACCACACCATGTCCTGCTACCACAATACAGCAGTCTGGTGTTTGAGGATAATATAGATATTTTAAAAACTGTTTTCACATGTTTTGGGGTTGAAATGACTAGTAGGTACAAAAAGTTTTTGGTGTCTGTGCAGTAGATGGCTTCGGCCAATAGCAGCAAACCGGTTATGGTGGCTGCAACGTATTACTTCGCAATTGTGGGGCAATTGTGCCCGTCAAAATTACGTCAACAAAAAATCCATATATTTGTCACTGGTAGGCTCAGACTGTTAATACGAGGTGTCTAACAACATCATGGAAAGGATCCCTATGTGTGACTTCCAGTGGCACACTTTGTTTTTAAGAAACAGAAGTCTCGCTGAAGGACAATTCTCCGGTGTTTCCCGCAACAAGATTTCAGAGCGAGAATTGTCCTTGAGCAAGTCATCTGTTTCTGGTTAAAACAAAGGGTGTTACTGGAAGCGCTATGCCTCATCACCAGAGAACAGCAGGATTCCTCTTCACCCCGTGGGATGTCTTGCTCATCACCTGCGGTGCTGTAAAATGCTGGTTGCATCCTACAGAAGGACACCACAGTCCCAGAAGAAATAGTAGGACACCCAAAGCTAACTAAGAAATACAGGAGCAATGCCACAGAAGAGGAAGGACCAAAGAAAAACTGGAATAGATTATACATGCCCCACAGAGAAGGCTACAGATGCCACATACGGGACCTACACATTTTAATCAACACAGACAGATCTTTTGTCACAGTGACAAAATACTTTTCTAGTCAACTAGTTAGTCCTTAGTTCAAGCTATTAGTTAGTGCACTAGTCGTGCACAATTATAATATTAATTTAATTATTAAAATTATACTTTTGAGGCATCAGGAAATGATGTCCAGGGTTGAGGATGTTATAAATGTTAATTTTAACACCATGTTTCATGACAAAGAAATACAAACCTGTAAAAATTAGCCTTTAACATACACACTTTACAAGGGCCACTTAATAAGGTGCCTGTTAAATGCCAACGGCAAAAGCGGTAATTATTCTGAATGTGTCAGAACAACCAGCAAGGAGACTGCACATTTTGTTAATTTATTTCAACACAGCATAACATCACACAAGTCTTGTTGTTCAAACAAATAACTTCCAACTTCACAAGAGCAAATGCTCGCTGACTCATCAACATGATGGATGATGTGTAGCCTAACAGCAGGAAGTGTCTGCAAAGAGTTTAATACAAGATGTATGATACAAGAAGTGGCATCATGTTATTAGTATTCAAAAGTGGCAGAAGCTCATCTAACTGCTTTGTTTCCATCCCTGTGTTTTAGTCCATGTGGATTGAACGCACAACCTTCACCACTGTGTATAAGCTGCCAGGGATCCTGCGCTGGTTTGAGGCTACAGACATGAAACATGTAAGTCTGTGAAGGCGTGTTTTCACTCCATGTCTGACATGAATGTGTGAGGTGAACTATTATATATTATATAACTGACTGGGTGTTATATATATTATATGTGTTTTTTGCTAATTTTTATGTTCTACATCCCCCACATCCCACCCTGAAAACCCTCCTCCCTTACTTCATCGGCCCCTTCCCTTCTACACTTATTTTTTCATTCCTCTCACCTTTCCTCTGCTCTTTTTACCACTCTGCTTCTCTGTCCAGACCACCTTGTCTCCATTGGAGAATGCCATAGAGACCATGGAGTCCACTAATGAGAAGATCCTGACCATGATCAACCAATACCAGACTGACTGGAGCCTCCCCATCAACCCTCTCTCCATGCTGCTCAATGGCATCGTGGATCCAGCTGTCATGGGCGGCTTTGCCAAGTATGAAAAGGTAAACTGTGAACAGTCCTAGAATCCACTTGCAAATACACTTTTCTAGGTTATTTAATGGCCATGGTACTATTAAATAAAGCTCCCAGTGTGAGTTAAACTGAGTTTGATTATGAAATATTAAACTCTTTATTGCTATTTTATTGTATGTTTAACAATAAAATAGCACCCAGAGCTTCTTACACCATATAAAAGGTATTTTTGTGCTGCTGTCCACTGTTCCTATATTAAAATAGTAAATGTAAAGTGGAGTTAAAAATCTTTTATGTGTATTTCCATTATCACAAGTTTACATTGATTTTCTCATTTTTTTTCTTATAGCAGCCTTCATTTTTATCCAAACAAGCCCGGATTCATTGTGACCGTGGATGTAAAGTTACTGTCACAGTACTGTTTTTTAAAAATGTTTTCTGTGAAGACTGAGCCACTTAAAAGTTATCTGAGCTGAAGAGACTGCTTTACTGCAGGACTCATCTCCCATGATGAATCTACTTGAATTCATTTAGTGTCAAAAATCAGTATCACCTCCTTAGGCTCTGAATATGATCAGTCCAAATTACACTAAATGCAATGAACTTATTGGAGTCTGGCAGATTCATAACCTGAAATATTATTAGTGTTCACCCTCAAACACCATTCAGTGTTATAATATCCCACGTAGGATAAGATCAGTGTGCTTAGAAAGTGCACCTGTGGGAGGAAAAGTCAATTTACAAACTGCATGAGCAGGTGAAATGTATAACCATGATTCCTTAAATGAGTTTTCATTATTTCCTCGTCTTCATCAGGCGTTCTTCACAGAAGAGTACATTCAACAGCACACAGAGGACAGAGATAAACTGATGCGTCTCAAAGACCTCATCGCATGGCAGGTACTAAACACAGTCTTGAATACATGTACAGCCCACATATAGTTGTGTTACTTTTATGTCGTCTTTCTGTTGACAAGATAACATTTTTATTTATAGATCCCATTACTAGGAGGAGGGATCGCTCTCCATGGGAAGAGAGTGACTGATGACCTGCGTCCTTTCCACGAGCGCATGGAGGAGTGTTTCAAACAGCTGAAGAAGAAAGTGGAGAAGGAATATGGAGTGAGAGAGCTGGTAAGGTTTTTACTGAAACATGGTGTTTCTCTGTAGTCCAAAACATGTTATTTTCTGCAGGGCTAAGCACAGCCACACACAGTTACTGTGGTAGAGCCGCATTAATTAAGCTTTAAATGTACTGGTCCAGGCGAATTTTAAAGATCAAAGTACTCACAAAAGCCTCTGAGTAGAGTGTTGACATGGGATTTGTACATTTTTTTAAATTTCTCTACAACTAGAACAGGGTTTGGGTGGTCTGACTGGGGCTAAATATGGTCATTAACTTGTTAACTGGCTCTGCCCCTTAGGCGAGAGATTAAACTAATTATGAGTAGGAGTGATTGTGTGTTTGTAAGAGTAACTTCACTTTGCTTTTCACTTGCTTTCTGTAATGATGTACTTCCAGTTTGTTTCACACATCTATGAACTATCTTGGTTTTATTATCTTTTTATTTGGATATAATACAGTTCAACTCTCTATTTCCAGCCGGAATTTGACGAGAGGAAGTCCAGTCGTCCTCGCTCCATGTTGCGCTCCATTCGTCAGTCCATCATCTCAATCTCGTCACTGCAGGGATCTGAATGTGGGACTCCAACCAAGCTCCATGCAGACAGGTAACATACACAAGACTCATCTTATCTACAGGATACATACATACACTATACTGTAATAAAATGGAACTGCAAAGATATATTTCTCGTGGAAAAAAAACACTCAAGAACAACGTAGATATGAAAATCAACAGTTAGCCCCTTTTAATTTAATCCCACCCTTCCTGCCTCCTACCAGGGACCTGCCCCCTGAGTCACCAGTCTCCTGGACATCCACCCTGCCGCGCTCCAGCGGCAGCGTGAGTGCAAGTACAGTGGAGGAAGTGGTGGTGACAGTGGGCGATGCAGAGGTCAAACTGAGGAAGAGTAAGAAAAAGAAAAAGAGGAGCAGCATGATCTTCATCTCAGAAGAAAGAGAAAGAACAAATACACTGGACTGCAAACGGGTGAGAATGAGCTTTAGTAGATTTAATAAATCATGGGAAACTGAGGAAGGGTGGAGAGAAAGAACTGAAGGGAAGAAGTGGAAAAACAAAGTTAAGGGATATTTAAGGAGCTGAGAATCTGTGGAAGTTTTATCTGCTGAGTTTTGTGCGATCTCTGTCTCCCTCTAGCTGTCCAAGAAACAGGAGTTCCGCAGTGACACCAACTTGTCTGACCCAAATGAAGGAAATGTATTGCTGACCAATGCCAACTCCAGATCCCTGCCTGCCATCACAGGTGACTAACATACACAAATCCACATGGTGCTGCATAGTGTATAATGTCCAATAAAGTCAAAATACTGTCCTCAGAGGAAGTAATGTTTTTTTTTCTTTTCTGGAAAGGTGACTGTAAGGAAAAATACACACAAGGTGACGGCAGGAATATGCCTTTTTGTAGTCTAGTGTGTGTTAAAAACAAATTGGCAAGCTTTGGAATATTGCAGTAATAGCTTGACCTAACAAACTCTGATGCAAGATGGCAAATTAGTGAATCAGTCATGTCGGGTGTGTTTTTTTCAGAACTTGGCAGCAGTTTCATCCAGTTTATATTTTATTGTTTCAGTTACATAACCCTGCACTTCAAAATAGTGCATCATCACTATCCACTCATGTTTCCCTGGCATCCTGCCATGTTGGACCAGGCCACCTGAGCCAGCGCTGACTACCTCTGATTAGCACCGCTGATTACAAGCTGTACAGCCTCACTGAACATACACACAGTGCCGAGCACACGGTTCATCAGTAGAACAGCTGCAAGAGTTGCTGCACAGTTATTCACCAAATAATCGTTTTGCTGTAGGAAGAGGCAGAGGTTTTGTTGTAAGCTGATGATCAGTGAGACACAAACACTACAGTTGTTTCTGTGTATAGGTCTGTCCTTGGCGGTGGTGGGGGGTGCAGAGGAGGTGGACTCCGTCAGAGCCAGAAGGGACAGTAAGAGCATGTCTGTCAGTGGGACCTCTGACCGAACAGCAGACAGACGCTCAAAGGGCGTCATTAACCTCCTCTTTAAGTCAAAGGTGAGATCAACAGGTCCTATAGAGAAACATCAGGAAAACTTTGGTTACTTTGGGGTAATACTCTTATCCACTCTCTTGCTGAGACTGAGAACAGAAGACTGATACCACTACCATGTCTGTATGCTAGATAGAGGCTACAGCCAGGAGATGGTTAGCTTAGCATGAAGACTGGAAACAAGGGGAAACAGCTAGCCTGGCTCTGTCCTAAGGTACAAACATATACATCTACCAGTTCCAATAAAGCTCACTAATTAACGATTACACTTAAAACTGAGAGCAGGCTAGGTGTTTCCCCTTGTTTCCAGTCTTTATGATAAGCTAAGATAACCGGCAGCTGGCTGGTTTTATATTTATCATACAAACATGAGTGGTATCGAGCTTTTCATCTAACTCTTATTAAAAAAGCGAATAAGTTGAGCTATGCCTTTAACAGAGGTTATACTGCAGATTTATCACCAATATCAGTCTTAATCTGGATGTGGCAAATATAAAACATCAAAATCTACTGATATGCATTATTTGAACATTGATTCACTGACACGGTCTTCCAGGTGAACATCATGGACATTTTTTAATTACATTTTCCCCTTAACTAAGAGTTAACGTTGTGCTTAAATTATGCACGTTTGTTTGTTTCAACAGAGCTCCAAAACAGATGATGTGAAGCCCAGTGATTCAGCCAAAGACGACGCCAATCATTTCTGAAATCCTTTATATTAATGTCCTCTTTCCTTTACTTATTTTTATGCATTTGTTTTACAAAGGAGTTCACATAAACCTGCATACAAATCCAAATTATGTACTCAATCAGTCAGTCTGCCTGTCTGTCTCTCAGTCTTGCTGTTGCCTTAATATAATTGATTTTACCTATCAATAAAGGCTATTTTTGTGCCATGACCTTTTTCCTGGTAATTCAAATGATTCCCAGTGAAGCTAAATGCCACCTTACAGCTTTCAATCAATTCTGCTTCTACAAGAACGAGCAAACACAAACCATCTAGCCGACGTGCTTGATTAAAAAGCTTCTTATTATACGGTTTTCAGCATTGTTGTGACTGACTGAAGTTAATGGGGAAAATAATCATTTGATAAATTACAAAGGTTACCGTGTCCTCCCGAAAGATTTTAAACAGGTACACGCTGCCGAAAAGCTTTGTTGCTTATACAAATACAAGAAAGTCTAATAAATTCAGACATAATAGGGAGCAACAAACTGTTGAACCTACTGGACAAATGCTACAGCACCCAGAGAAAACTGTCCAGTAGTTTACCATCTAAATGATATTGTGTATGAGGTGGAACAACCATTAGTTTCACTTGTTTTTAAAATCTAAAAACATCTTAGAGGAATAGTTAGAAGTTTTGGGGAAAAGCTCATCCATTTCTAAGTAATCAGGATTTGTAGCAAGCTGCATGCTGTGGAATCATCAAGCATACATGGTAAATGAACATGAGCTCTGTTTTAGTGACTAAAATGAATAACTAGTGCAACATTTTGGAGAAATTATTTAAAATAATGGTCCACTTTCTTGCCAATAGGTAGATGAGAAGATTGATGCCACACACTCTGTGTGCTAAATAAGAAGCTGATATGAATACGAATATGAATCAGCCTGGAGCCAATTAGCTTAACTTAACACAAAGAGTGCTCACAGGTTGAAACGGCTAGTCTGGCTCTGTTCGTAAAATGTGGTCTTGTCGACTGTCATTACAGTAATTCTGTGATTAAATTGTGCATTGACATCTGTCATTAGTTCTACACTGCACTCCAGTCCAAGTCACTACTTCTGTAATAAATTCCAGTTCCAGTACAATGTTGACCTCTTTCTTTAAACTTGACACATAACTACTAGTATGTTTCTGGGGAATGAAACTAGGAAGATTCACACTGATAGATGTATTCTTAGATGATACCATAGACACTGGTGGATCTTTTGGGGAGTCACCACAACATACCAAGTGTGTGAGAATAAGAGGTGCAAGTTCTCCCAAAGTTACAGATCACTGTGTGATTTGTAATCCGTGTTGCTAGATAGTGAGGAGGAGTGAGTGAGTGAGCGAGTGTGAATAATGAAAGAACAACCCAGGCTCTGAGGAACTCTTGTGGGCCAGGGGACAAAACAACCTTTTAAGGTGATGAGCTGATTTTCCTTCTTCCCCTGCAGCAGAATAAACAATTTGAGGGGGAGAAACACTGCAGCCTCCAGGCCAGTGCAAAGCTTTGTTTTATGACTTGTGTTATCTCACCCTCACTCATCCTGCAAGTTCATGCTGGCTTATTCTGATTCCCCCTAAACTACACTCCTCTCAGTCCTGACAGATAGTGAGGAAGCAAGGTGGGAAGGAAATTAACTCATGTCTTACTTTGTTCGTTGACTTTAGTGACATTTTAATAAAGACATTAAGATCAATTGTTAAAAGATCAGACAGGCTGTTGCATGTGAAGAATATGAATTAGTTGCAAGTGCAGTGGATGAAGAGTTAATGCATAACCTACATTGGTAAAGGGTCATTATGTTAAAAATATAATTCAGAATTTTAGTTTTAATGATTCATACACCTGGATGAATATCTCACATTTGCCCAGTGGTGGTTTTATTTCCTCACGGTTCTCCCTGCGCTCAGAGGGTCATTAAAAACAACGGGGACATTTCTCCTCTCCCTTATTAATACCGCCATTATCTGGTGCCACATTGACCACCAGGTTTCTCCACTGCCAATTTAAAGTTGCAGACTAGCCTTTTAAAACTCATGCAAAGTCCCGAACAGCAATCCTGCAGTTTGGAGTGTAGATCTTATGATTAAACCATTACTCTGTGTCCACAGAGTGATTTCAGCCCACAGACACCTATCTCACCTGAAAAAAAAGGGATGGATTGGGTTGGCGGCTTAGTTAAATGATATGCTGTAGATTCTCACATGGAATGAAAGTGCTGCATCGCTTGAATGACCAAGAGATTAATACCCATCTCAAATACCGAGGCTGTCCTGGAAAAGGTGCAAATTTACCAAAATACTGATAAATAAATGTCTCTGGAATGTAAAGGGAGAAATGTGGGAAAATATAAGAAGTATGCTCACGAAGCTATCAAAGATTTATTTGAAAAGTTATTAAAAAACATGACTCATTAATAATGGCTTGTGGCGATATTCATCATATTCATATTAAAGTTAATGATTCTGCTCTGTGGTTTCTTTGGTTTCCAGATGAAAAATATGTCAAAACCTCAACACACAACTCCTGCAATTATTGTAAGTGTTACTTTTAGCCTCTGAGCGTACGTCAAATTCTTGTAATTTAGTTTGAAGCTTTTATTGGAGCTGTCATTCTGTTTAGTTACTTATGTGCCATTCTAATTGGCAGGACTTATGTACCCAGATGGCATCTTGCCTCTATTCTGAAGACTTGTCTTTGCATCCATCTCATTTGCTTCTTTACAGCGCCTCTGTTCTCAGATCTGTGGGTCAAGTGGTCAGACAAATTATCGCATAGTCAGTGTTAAGTCTCTTAAAAGAACAGAAAGTATCCTTGCCTGTTCAATTGCAGTTTGTCATTATATCAGTTTAATGACTAGACTAATAAGCATATTGAGATACTGAATCCTCAGAGCATCATGCCGGCTTTAGATGAGGGTTTATCAGCAATAACTGTTGGGAGTCACAGTGAAGAAGCATGTTCAGTACACATTGGGTACACCTGTTTTATGCAAAAGCTTAATAGGGTTAGATTAGAAAAGTAAAATCTGTTCAACAGAAAGTTTAAGGTGATACCTGAACTTTCTGTGAACAACATGCAGAAATATACATTTTGTATTTGTACCTGGCTGATGTTTGTCCATTGATCAATATCCATCCATCCATCCATCGTTAACCGCTTATTCTGCGTACAGGGTCGCGGGGGGCTGGAGCCTATCCTACCTGGCATAGGGCGAAAGGCGGGGTACACCGTGGACAGCTCGCCAGTCCATCGCAGGAATTGATCAATATATGAAAAGCAAATTAAATCTGTAAAAATAACCCTAAAGTTAAGTCCTGGTTTTACACACACACACACACACACACACACACACATCACCAAATAATGTAAAGAGTTGATACACTTGCTTAAAGTTATTTGTGTAGTCAGCTAGAGTATGTTACTCTTAGGGGACAGGAGCAAAAGCACAGTTCAACATGAAAATATTTTGCGTGTTTTGAGGATGGAGTAAAATCGTCAGTAAATTAGACATACACTCACCGTGAGCTTTTCAATAGCTAAACTGAGCACAGCTGCTTATAGCACTGCTGGGCCTGAGATCTGTAGACTGTTTAGTGGTGTTGCTGCTCCCCTCTCCATCAGCCGGATGACAGAAGTAGTTGACCTGCTCCACTCTTTCAGAAATCATGATGAAGTTGAGCAGTTGATGGCAAAGTAATAAAGCGGATAATATGTAATATCTAATATCTAGGGCAGTGGAAGCAAGCTCATTTACAGCTAATTTTAAGCAAATAATACTGTAGATTAGTGTCAGAAAGTTCCTCTTAAGCTTTGTCATTATTGTTGAAATTGTGACAATTGTAACATCATGTGTCACAACAGCTGTCTGTAGAGCTAAGGATGGCAGCGTCATAATGAGAGCTGTAGCCATGGTACTTGTCCATTAGGGGGCAGTAAAATATTGATGTAAGGCTAACTATTCTCTGATTCACTTCCCTCTAAAGAAAAAGTGACAGAATTAAATATGTACTGGTCTGCTGTGAGAGTAGTTGTTGGATTTTTTGTAGGGACAGATTTAGTCTCTCATTAAAGAGCCCCCCCCTTCTGGTTTTCACTTCTGCGGTGATTTTAGGCACAAGGAAGTATCAGCTATACAAACATGATGTCACCGCTGGAGAGACTTGCTGGGCAGCATCCTCTTCTTCACTAAGATGGCAGCCATCCAACTGAAACTATGGAACTGATGACATGATACTATTCACAGGCTTCTTCTTTGTCATTTGCATGATGAAATGCACTTCCTCCTTCCACATCAGTCATTACACAAGGAATGTGTGTATGATGCAGCTGAAAGTTATGTGTAGGGGTAGCAGGTGCTGTCATGTCAACACAAAACCTGCATTGTTATCTGTGAGTGTTATGAAGTGTGTGTTTTATATTTGATTATACACCACCGTCTTCCTCCCCCCATCTTACACTTAATGGTTAAAAGTACACCTAAGATATTGGCTTTCCTTCCTCCAAACTTACTTACAAGGACAGTGTTCTCATTCCAGCAGTTTGCCTATGGTCAGCAGTGTTTTCATCCATGCTTCTCATTTTTACAGCCAAGGTCTTAAAATGTAATCCAGTAGTGTGTGTTGGGTGCCAGTAAGAGATAGCTGGGGTGAGGGCACACTATGAATATTTTTCACAGCAATGAGTGTGTCCTTGGTGACCGGTAATAATATCAAAGAGTGAAAAAGTGCTAAAGAAACACAGCCATTGTAGTACAAAATATTAAAGTAGTATGCAAAGTGAAGCAGCTTTCTCTGTGGTACACCCATTAGATTTTTTCTTCTATGGATTTGTAAATTACTCGGTAGTTGGTCCCAAACAGGCTGGGTGAGATTTGTGTCGTGATATGAGCTCAGTATGATTTTTACACCAAGATTTCTACACAAGTTTCACCCAGCAGAGTCTGACTAAACTGCTAAATAACACAACAGTTGCTGTTAACAAATAGCTCTGGTGTTAAATTGTGGTTATTGCTACATTTAACAAAATTGTCCAGGATATGAGTAGAAACAGTTGACACCGGTAATACTATGCCTTTAAGAGCTGCTTATAAACTACTTTAAAATTGACTTGTACCTGATACTTAATTTGGTCTCTGCATAATAAAAAGAAAATAGTCTCAAGCGTTTGAAATGACAAATGCCTATCATTCCCGTATAACATCCTGTGTTTATCAGGTCCAAGTCACTTTTATTTAAATTCTTTATTTTCTGAGAATTGAAATTCCAGCTCCAGCCTGTAGAGCGCAGTGTTGAATCTTCTCTCTATGGTTGATGGAGGTGGCTGATGCATTAGGAACAAGCAGTTGGATAGCCCACACAACTCCATAAATCAAGTATGATAACGTGCAAGTTATCAGCATCCTTCTCCTCTTCCCACTCCCTGCTCTTCTACTGTCAGTTCACTTTCCTCTCCCTGCCTCCTTGTAATTGTCTAGTTCTTCCTTTGCCTACACTTCATCCCTCTCCTCACTCTTTCCAGCAGATTTTGCCCTCCGTCTAATACCCTCTCTCCGTCTCTCAGACAAGTTTCACAAACAGCTGATGAGGGAGCAGAAAGTGGAACAGTGCTGCTGTGAGTTTTAATGGTGCTACTTGATAATCCTTAATCTGACAGCTCATCAAAGCGGGCCGCGCTTACACTCACCAGGATGCACATGAGTGTAATGTACCACATATAATCTTTGCCTGCAGGCTCATGAGTATGGGTTATCTATATGTTTAATATACCGTTGCACATATACTGTATAATACATGGTTCAGACTAAAATTGCAGCGACAATGTGTTTGAATGTGTGATTGGTTAATGGACAGGAAAGAGATGAAAGTTATTACAATATTTGCAGAACTCAGTGCAGTATATTCACAGAATCACTGTAATGACAAAACCACAGACATCCATGTGTCTGCTTTCTTATTGATAACTCAGTATATTGTTTTTATTTTTATCGTTTTAGATAGACTTACAGGACTAGAGAAGAAATAGAAATATAGATTTTTGTTTGGTCCAAAACTCTGTTTCATATGGCTCCCTTCCTGTCAGATGCTAACTACAGTACAGTACTAGTACCGGTTGAGCATCCGCTGCATGACCCAGCCAGTATCCCACATGGGCTGTGCGAATGGAGACATCATGAGAAAATGCAAAACAACCCACTTTTGGATCTGATGGGCCTCTTGTAGAACTCTTTTCAATGTGTTCGCCAGGCATCAACAGCCCTGCTTTAGGAGAAAGGCCAAGACATATAGGCTAGAAAAGTAGGTGTTTTCATTAAAAATCATCAAAATAGAAAACCTGATGTGAGAGCAGAAACATAATATTTGAGATTTAAGGTAAGAGTCTGCCATTCTGTATACTTTATCCTTAAGTGTATACCAGCATTTATTCCATCTGGTATGCAGAAGTAAGCAGCAAATTGTAATCAACACGATTCAGCACCTCTAGTCAGGCATAAACAGCTCTACGGCCCATTCATTTGTGAATAATCAGGATTTGTGGCAAACGACATGCTGTGTAATTATTGAACATTCATGGCAAATGAGCTGGGGCTCTGTTTTTATTGACGGGAACTAAAAGGAATAGTTCAACATTCTGGTGAAAATGCTTATTGACATCCAACAGTGAAATGAGAAGATCGATACCACTCCAATGTCTATGTTAAATAAGAAGCCATTAGCCAGTTTGCTTAGCTTAGCATAGACTTTAAACAGTGGGTACACAGAAATAGCTAGCTTGGCTCTGTCCAGTCAAAACAAATCCGCCTATACCAGCAGCTCTCAGGCTCACTAAATTAGTGAGCCCAGACAATTTATCCTACTGACTTTGGCGATACCCTGAGTTTTCCAAAAAAAATGCCACCAGGAGGTTGACATTTTAGATTTGTTTTTGAAGTGCAGTGAATTTAGTACACATATGTAATACTTAGCTTGAAATTTGCACTTGTATATGCACGTACAGTATGTGATGCCCCCTGTTAAGATTTGATTAAATCCAGATAGCTAATCAGTATTCAGTGCCAGTAAATATACACATCATGTTGTAAGGTTGTATGCCAAAGTTAATATGCTTTCTTCCCAGAGCAGTATGCCATGTCCAGTCCAAAATAAGCTTCTTGTCTGAGAATTTTAGACAAGCTATAGAATACAATACATGAGCTAGAACTGCATCCAAACTATTGTTTGGTTCAGATTTACAACAGAAAAAATGTTGCTGTAAATACTACAGCAAGAATGAATGCATTAAACATTAATAAAAGCTCATGTGAAATACAACAGAGGGGCAGAGTGGATGATGAGAGAGTTTCTCTTGTGCTCAAAAAGTAATGCCATAATTCACGTGACAAAATCTCTTGTTAAAGAGCCGTATTAAGGCACATATCCATGACTAAGACCATGAAAATTGGACCAGATCTCGTGGCTCAGCCAGCCGAGCTATAGCGCTGCAGGCAGACAGAGTCAAGCATTTGATATCTACCAGACAGGAGCAGCAAGGGCCGCAGCTCTTCAGTTTGATTAGATGGATCACTGGTGGCTGGAACTGAAAGTTTATTAAGCCATATCCATGTCATCCTGCAACATGCTTTAGGAAAGTGAAAATAACAAGCATGACATTTGCAGGTGGGCAGGCAGCAGGGGAGAATGATGAGGGAGTTTGATATTTTAAATCGACCACCTAATTGGTGACAGTCATACTGTATGTGAAACTGCAATATGCGGTGTTCGAGATGTGTGTGTGTGTGTGTGTGTGTGTGTGTGTGTGTGTTTGTGCTCTTTGGCACAAGTTTGCTATCAGTTATCTTTGGCTTAATGACAGTCTGTGTATGTCAGCAACATAATGGCTGCAGAGAAGAGGAAATGGAGGAAGGGGAAGATGGAGGGAGACTGAAAGGAGAGGATATTATCTGTTGGTGGATTTAAAAAATAGCCCATGGGATGCTTTGTTTTGAGAACTTTCTACTGAGATTACATTTGTGAGTGAATCAAGAAAGCTTCTCAGATCAAACAATGAATGTTGTCTCTTTTCTCTTTCACAAACTTAAAAACAGCTTCACTAGGTTTTTTTCTTATAGAATCATTCACACTTACATACATTTAAAATGATATTTCCATGATAGTTGCTGAGTAA